>CAUYLG010059990.1:0-46655 GCA_963573385.1 Cacajao melanocephalus
TCAGGACATAGGCATGGGCAAGGACTTCATTACTAAAACTCCAAAAGCAATGGCAACAAAAGCCAAAATAGACAAATGGGATCTAATTAAACTTAAGAGCTTCTGCACAGCAAAAGAAACAATCATTAGAGTGAACTGGCACCAACAGAATGGGAAAAATTTCTTGCAGTCTATCCATCTGACAAAGGGCTAATACCTCTATTGCATCTTTAAGACCCTGTCCCCAAATGCAGTTACACTGGGGGTTAGGGATTCGGACCAGTCCATAACAGTGCTGAAAAGAAGTTGTCATTTCTTCCTTCATTTTTTTTCCTACCAAATGTGAAAGCAATGATAGAGGAAAATGCAGTGATGTCTTCACAATACTTTAAGAATTAGGGTGTTCTCTGAGAGTGATGTGGGTACACAGTTACTATTTCACTTTAGAACCATCCACCTTCAAGTGAGAAACCTCACAGGAACCCTCTCTCTGATGAACACGCTCAAAAATAAAGAGGAAGGGGGAAATTGGAAATGGAAAAACACCTGGTGTTGCCCATATGCTCATCTGCTCACTTTAAAAAGTTATCAATGGCAAGAAGAAGGTCAAGGATAAGGTAATAATAGAACAGGAGAAAATAGAATTAACTGTTGAGAATTAATTTTATCAACTAAAGTTGTGGCACAAAAACAAGCTACAAATAACCAGAACTAAAAATGGATAAGAAAAGATAAAGTGGGATTAAAACCCAAATTCTATCAATGAAGAATGGGAGGGGAGAGGAGGACAAAGGAAAAGGAGCAAAACCTCTAATATCTCTCAGCAGTTATGAAGGGTAAAAAATTGTCTTTGGAAAGTTTAAAAATGAGGATTATAGCTTGAATCGTGTTAGTGGAGTGGTTCATAAATTGATCATAAATATTTTTATTTTAAAATGGAGAATAACGTTTTAAAAATATATCTTTAGGCCAGGCATGGAGGCTCACGCCTGTAATCCCAGCACTTTGGGAGGCTGAGGCAGGCAGATCATGAGGTCAGGAGATCAAGACTATCCTGGTCAACATGGTGAAACCCTGTCTCCACTAAAAATACAAAAATTAGCTGGGCATGGTGGTACGTGCCTGTAATTCCAGCTGCTCTGGAAGCTGAGGCAGAAGAATCACTTGAACCTGGGAGGCAGAGGTTGAAGTGAGCTAAGATTGCACCACTGCACTCCAGCCTGGAAAATAAAAAAAGAAATATGTCTTTAGACAGAAAACAAAGTATAATATAGTCATTTATTGAACCATACATCAAAAATCAAGAGAGATGGCAGAGGACCAGAAGACACAAAGTGAGGTGACAAAATGGTGGCCATGAAAATGGATGTAAGTGGCCTGTCTCGAGCTATGTAAAGATTATGATTTTTAAAAGTTAGTGTTAAGTTGTCCATAAGATATGCTTCTGCTTCGGTGGCAGAAAGATAATAAAAGCTTAAAAATGAATTATTTGGTCCAAATATGCCAGTTGAATTCAAATCAAAGAATAGCAAGATTAATTCTGGACAACATAGTGCTTAAAACTAAAAATTTTACATAAGACTTGCAAGGGCATAAAGCAAAAACTGTTAAAATACATAAGAAATCAAAAACATGCTTGGGTATAAGAATAGAATTTACCAGTATCAGTCTATTACAGACCCAAGTATATGGAAATTAAATGAGGACATAAAAAAATGAATGACACAATAAAAAAAAGTACATCTAATAGACCTATTTCAAATCTTGTAATGCAAAAATATGGATTACTTTTTCTTTTAAAGTATATGCACACGATCCGTAAGCAAAAAATGATCATATGCTAAATCATAAAGAAAACATTGATAAATACCTCATGGCAGAGTGTTTACAGCTACTATTTTCAGATCAAAATGCATTGAGTTAAACATTCATAATATATGTTAAAAGGAAAAAACTCAAATATATAGAAACTAAAAATAACATCCTACACATCGCCGTATGTAAAACAGGAAAGCGAGAGAGTGAGACGATGAAAGCAAGAAAGGGGAATGAACGGAAAACAAATCTCATCAGGAGAAAATAGAAGAAATGAAATAATACTGGCAAAAAATAGAAGCAAGAGAAATAAGGGAATGAGAAGGGGGAGCAAAGAGGAAAGCAGTGGAACATAGGGACTACAAGCCCATATCTTAGGTCAGGTGAAGCTGGGTTTGCGTCTCCACTTCAACACACATGGCTCTGAAGCCACATTTGCTGAAGAGATCATAAGGTCCCCAAGCAAGTTTCATATTGATTAAAATCTACATTAGGAAAAAAGTTTGAAATCAATTAGAAGAATATATCTGATAATATTTTTAAGGGCTTACGGTAGGGGATAATTTCTTAACAAGCACAGATCATGATGAAAAATATTTTTAAATCTGACTACATCAAAACTAAAATCTATTATTTAAAAAACATAATAAAGTTAAACAAAAAGACTAGAAAATATATTTGTGATATCTGTAGGGACAAATAATTAATTTCCAAAATATCTAATAAATTTCAAGTCAACAAAGAACAAAATCATTTTGGGAGGCTGAAGCAGGCAGATCATCTGAGGTCAGGAGTTCAAGACCAGCCTGGCCAACATGGTGAAGGCCTATCTCCACACACACAAAAAAATTTAGCCTGGCGTGGTGGTGTGCATCTGTAATCCCAGCTACTCTGGAGGCTGAGGCAGGAGAATTGCTTGAACCAGGGAGGCGGAGGTTGCAGTGAGCCAAGATTATGCCACTGCACTCCAGCCTGGGTAACAGAGTGAGACTCTGTCTCAAAAAAAAAAAAAAAAAAAGCAATGACAATAACCAAGGTGATTCTGAAATGAGAAAACCAGTGGTTCATTAACATGTGAAAAGATATTCAAGCTCACCCGTACTCAAGACAAGGCAAATTAAACAAAGCAATAACATTTCACACCTAGCACGTTGGCAGAAATTAAATTTTAATTGTCAATATTGGTGTTGCTGAAGCTAGGGGGAAGTGGCTACTCTCATACTCTGCTGATCGGTATTTAAATTTGAATAATAACTTTCAGAGCAAATTGACATTATCCAAGATCATTGAAAACATTCCCCGTGAATGCTTCAGAAAACATTCAGCCATTCAGTTCAAGGTCTACACTTTGGATAATCTTGGACACGTATTCAGTAAAAACACACTCACTATGGGATTGTTTAAAACAGCAAAAAGAACTGAAATGTATTTAAATAACAATAAATAAATAAATAAATGTAGTGATAAAAGTCCAACTATTGAACGTTCCATGCACCATATTACTTTCAATGGAAATTTTAGAAAACAAAAGAATACTATCAACCTTTCATAGATTCATATGTATATTTGTAAAACCATAAAAGATGGACTGGAAGATACTATAATCAATCTATGACAATGATTTCTTCTGAACACCTGAGACAAGAATGACACTAGGCACATAAAATAAGGGAGACTTCTTTATTTAACTGTGATAAAATACACATAAATGTTACCATCTTAACCACTTCTAAGCACACAGTGCAGTGGCATTTAGTACCTATACAGTGTCGTGCAAACACCACCACCACCAAGCTCCAGAACGCTTTCATCTGGCAAAACTGAAACTCTGTATGTATTAAGTGCTAACTTCCCATTTCATTCTCCGTCACTCCCTGGCAACGTCTATTCTTTCTCTCTCTGTGAATTTGACCAGCCTGGGAAGCTTATATGAGTGAAATTGCAAATATTCATATTTTTGTGACTGGCTTACTTCATTTAGCATAATGTCTTCAAGGTTCATCCATGTCGTGGCATGTGTCAGAATTTCCAACCTTTTTAAGGCTAAATAATATTTCATGGCATCGATATGCCACAGTTCATTTCTCCATTCATCTGTCAGGGGGCACCTGGGTTGCTCCTACCTTTTGGCTCCTATGAGCAATGCTGCCATAAGCACGCTGTGCAAATATCTTTTGAGCCCCTGCTTCCAATTCTTCTGGGTAGAATTAAGGGGAGCTTATTTGTGTTGAAATTTTCATATCTTTTAAGTAAAATGAAACAAGCCTTGAATCAAATATACCAAGATGTTAACAACTTTCCAGTTCTAGGGGTTGCACTTTTTTGCAGCCTTCTCCACTTTGTAGATTTCTCAAACTAAACAAATTATAATAAAGAAGAAACTCTTTTAAAATAAATCGCATAATCAGAAAGACTATAAACTAAACCAGTCACTCTTATGTATATTAAAAAATCTTAAACTACAAACTAAAGAAAATCAATAATAAATAAACAGAATGTTCTACAGACCCAAAGAGGCTTATCTTGTGAACGTGAGAAAGAAGCCTCAATAAGGAGAAATCTATAGAAGTCATTGTTAGATTAAGGAAGAAAGGTCTCATGGTCATTTTAATAGTTGTGAAAATGTTATTTGCTCTAGTTAGTCTGATCAATTCTAATAAGATATGATTCATAACATGGATAAATGCATGTTCTTTAGAAGCAGCTAAATGTACGGTCTTTGGAGCCAGGTGCCTGGATTCACGTCCTCTTTCTGTTATTGACTTGAGCAGTTACCAACTTCCTTGTGCCCCATGATCCCTCGGTAGCACGGAAATAATGGTTTCTTGTGCATTAAGCATATTTATTACTAAATAAGGAAGAACAAATATAAATTAAGTAAACTACATATATTGCAGAGAAAAACTGAAGGAAAAGGGGAGGAAAACTAATATAAACAAAAATCAATGATGAGTAAAAAAAAACCTAAAATTGATAAGTTCATCCAGAGGCTGCTTTTTTTCATTAAAGCCATCAACTATGCAAAACTTCAGGAAAGGCAAGTGACTGTTCAAAATTAGGACTAAGAATAGGGACCTAGCTGTAGATGAGGAAGAAAACAAAGAGTAACACTTCAAACTCTATCCCAATGGATTTGAGAATCTGTGTTAAAAACCCTTTAAGATTGCCCTCCATGGACACCCAGCTCCTGCTTCTGCTTTCTTCTGGACTCTCTCTGCCCCACAGTACCCCGTATGGCCTGTCTTGGGGCTCTCTAGACCATAATTTTGAGGCAATTGTCAATAAAAACATAAATTATCAAAACTGACCCAAAAAGAAACAGTAACAATAAGCATTATAATTAACATTGAGGAAATAAGCAAAAAGCATCCTTTCTTCTCTAGACCACGTGGCAGTGGAAGCAGTTTAACTTCCTTGTAATTCCAGTAAACAACCGTCTCCATGGGTTCAAATCAGTAGTTCACATCTGCTCCCCCCTCCCCCACATCCTGACTTATCCTGGTCACCTGATCACCCCTGGCTACCTGCTCTGATCTGCCCATAACCATCCTTCCCTCCAAAACACCCACCCTGCCACTTCAGCTTGGACCCCTGCTCTTTTTAAAATAGCCAGCCTGGATTAGTCTAGCTTGTGCAGTCTAACCCTAGCCAATAGGGATGACAAAACAGGAGGGACGACTCCCATCAGGCATGAGTACCACATCCTCCCTTGTTCAAGGGTGCAGCTGCCACTGTTCCATCTCTACACCACACCCTTCTATAGAAGTAAACTGCCTTTCTGAGAGGACTTATCTTCAAGTGCTATTTCTTCTGCAGCATCAAAATTTTACTTATAAAAACAGTTTAACAATTTCTGAGAGCAGATATCTTTCTAACTGTAACACAAAAGCTAAAACTTATCAAAGGAAAATATGGGATCGATGTAATAACTTAGATATAAAAAATTTTCTGTATGAGAAGAACATTAAAAAAGATAGTAAACTATGAAGAAATATTTTCAGTTTATATCACAACTGGGTAAATTTACCAATATAGCTAAAGAACTATACAAATAAAAAGTGGAATGCTTTAATAGAAAAATGGACAAAGTATATGAAGACATATTTCCCCAAAACAGAAAAATAAATGGATTTTCTTCATATGAAAAAAAAAACCACCATTTTTATAGCAAAAACAGTGTAATTAGAACTTACGCTATGTTTTAAAAATTTGCATATCAGGTTGATAAATATCAAAAAGTTTGATGAAATTTAACTTTGGAAAAACTGTAGAGACAGAGATACTCTTAAATGCTTCTGATAAGAACAGCTACTACACTTGATTTAAGCCAAAAGGCCAAGAAGTGATACTCTTCAATACCTCTGTAGAGAGTATAAATTGATGTCACTTCTATAAAAGATAATCTGATCATATCTATCAAACTTTAACTTCATTATCTCACTTCTAGATTATATATTCTACAGATCAACCAATGTATTATAAATATATTCATTGCAGCAGTGTTGAGATAAAAAATACTAGAAACGATTTAATTGTTCATCAATATTTGATGTTTAAAGAAATTATAGTCCAAACATATGATGGAAAAGTATACAGTCATTATAAATAATAAAGCAGCTCTATAAAAAGTTATATAAAATGATCTGCCAGATATTTATTAAGTGAAAAAGCTAGAGGTAAATAAATTTATATAAATTACCATATGTATAAATATATAGACTCTTACATATATATGAATATGCTTACAATCTGTATATGCATGCTGTATCACAGGAAAGATACTCAAGATTCTGGCATTAAGTACAAGCATACCTTGTTTTGTTGCATTTTATTATGCTTCTCAAATACTGCATCTTTACAAATTGAAGGTGTGTGGCAATCCTATGCACAATTTTTAGCAAGTCTATCAGCACAATTTTTCCAACAGCACGTGCTCACTTGTGTCTCTGTGTCATATTTTGGTCATTCTCAGAATATTTCAAACTTTTAAAATTATTATTATATCTGTTATGGTGATCTGTGATCTTTTTAATGTTACTATTGTAATTGTTTTGGGGCACCCCAAGCCATGCATCTGAGAGAACAAACTTAACAAACGTTGTGTGTGTTCTGACACCTCCACCAATGACCTGTTTGTTCTCCGTCTCTTTCCCTTTCCTGGGAGCTCACTATTCTCTGAGACATGACAATATTGGAATTCGTCCACTTAATAACCCTACAGTGGCCTCTAAGTGTTCAAGTAAAAAGAAAGAGTTGCATAACTCCCACACTAAATCAAAAGCCAGAAATGATTAAGCTTAGTGAGGAAGGCGTGTCAAAAGCCAAGACAGGCCATAAACTAGACCTCTTGTGTCTAACAGTTAATCAAATTGTAAATGCAGAGTAACGGGTTTTAAAGAAAATTAAAAGTGCTACTCCAGAGAACACACACACAATAAGAAAGTGAAACAGCCTTATTGCTGCCATGGAGAAACTTTTATAGCTTAGGTAGATAAAACTAACCACAATATTCCCTCAAGTCAAAGCCTAATCCAGAGTAAAGCACTAACTCTCTTCAATTCTGTGGAGGCTGAGATAGGTAAGGAAGCTGCAGAAGAAAAGTTGGAAGCTACCAGAGGTTAGTCCATATGCTTTAAGGAAAGAAGCTGTCTTCATAAAAGTATACAGTGAGGCAGCAAGTGCTGATGTAGAAGCTACAGAAAGTTATTCAGAAAATCTAGCCAATATGATTGATGAGGTGGCTACACTAAACAGTAGATTTTCAATGTAGATGAAATAGCCTTATATTGGAAGAAGATGCCATCGAGGATGACTTTCATAGCCAGGAAGGAGAACTCAATGCCTAGTTTTAAAGCTTCAAAGGACAGGCTGCCTTTCTTGTTAGGGGCATGCAGCTGGTGACTTTAAGCTGAGGCCAATGCACACTTACCATCATGAATATCCCAGGGCCCTTTAGAATCAGGCTGATGCCTGTGGTCTATAAATGGAAGATCAAAGCTTGCCTGACAGCACAGCTGTTTACAGCATGGTTGACTGAATATTTTAAGCCCACTGTTGAGACCTACTGCCGACAAAAAAGATTTCTTTCAAAATATTACTGCTCATTGACAATACACCTGATGACCCAAGAGCTCTAATGAAGCTGTACAAAGGAGAGGAATGTTGTTTTCATGCTTGCTAACATGATATCCATTCTACAATCCATGGGTCAAGAAGTAATTTCTACTTTCATGTCTTATTTAAAAAAATATTTTGTAAGGCTATATAGCTGCCACGGATAGTGATTCCTCTCATGGATCTGGGCAAAATAAACTGAAAATCTTTTGGAAATAATTCTTCATTCTAGATGCCATTAAGAACATTTGTAATTCAAGGGAGGAGACCAAAATATCAACATTAACAGGAGTTTGGAAAAAGTTGATTCAGGTCCTCACAAATGACTTTGAAGGGTTTAAGACTTCATGGAGGTAATAACTGCACATGTGGTAGAAATAGCAAGAAAACTAGAATTAAAAGTGGAGCCCAAAGATGGGACTAAATTGCCACAATCTCATGATACAACTAAAATGAATGAGGAGTTGCTTCTTATGAAGGAGCAAAGAAAGCGGTTTCTTGAGATGAAACCTATTCATGGTGAAGATGCTGTGAACATTACTGAAATGACAGCAAAAGATTTAGTTGACAAAGCTGCAGCAGGGGTTGAGAGAACCGACTCTAATTCTGAAAGTTCTGCTTTGGGTAAAATGCTGTCAAACAGCATTGCATGCTACAGAGAACTCTTTCATAAGAGAAGAGTCCATTGATGTAGCAAACATCAGTGTTACCTTATTTTTAGAAATTGCCACAGACACCCCAAACTTCAGCAATCACCAACCTGATCAGTCAGTAGCCATTCATGTCTAGGCAAAACCCTCTGCCAGCAAAAGAGATCATGACCTGCCAAAGGCTCAGGTGATCATTAGCATATTTTAGTAATAAATTATTTCTTAATTAAGGTATGTACATCTTTTAGACATGTTATTGCACACTTGATAGACTACAGTATAGTGTAAACATAACTTTTATATGCACTAGGAAAGTACAAAACTCGTGTGACTTGCTTTATTATGACATTCACGTTATTGCGATGTTGGGAAGCAAACCTGCAAGATCTCCGAGGTGTGCCTGTAGCAGCCTCTGGAGAGGGACAATGGGTGATGGAGCCAGGGGATGGAGAGAGCGTTTTGTTTCACTATGAAGCCTTTTGACTGTTTTGCATTTTGTACATGTGTATATTGCCCATTTAAAGGCAAACAGAGAAAATTTTGGGAAAATATGCCAGAAAATATTCTTACTAAAACAACTAAAAAACGATTACCAAGAAAAAACTAACATCCTAAATAGCAACTAAACTGGGCAAAAGACAAGACCAAAGAGTTCACCAAAGAAGCATGGTCAGCCAATCATCAACTGCTCAGTTGCAAAAAGAAACAGTAAAAAAAAAAATACAGTGTTTCTTAACTGAACATGCATGATGAGCCAGTGATTTGCCTAAATTCTCTATAACAGATACCTAAAAGGGAGAGAGTATAGGAGGAAGGGAAAAGAGAAAGGAGAGAAGGAAGGAGGGAGAGGAAGAAAGAGGGAGGAAGGGAGGATGCTTAATTTCTACGCCTCTGGGTGCAGCCAGTGAGAGACTACGACACTTTTCCTTCCTGAGCAGGAAACAGGAGCCCAGGCCACATGTTCATTTTAAAAACCTGTCCAAGGCTTATTATCCCTGATAGTATTTATAATCACAGCCCCGTGCAAATGTATGTGGGTTTGCTTCCCTCCTCCCTGTTGCAAAGTAAAAGCCTTAATAAGTCACAGAACAAGGCACCTCAGGAAGATACTGGGAATGAGAGCCGCTGCCTCCTTCAGAAGTTAACCATTCCTAGAACAGTAATAATGACAATCTCAACATTTGCAAGCTGTTGTTGCCCTACGTTTAATATCTCACCTCCTTTAATCCCCCCAATAGCCCTGTGATTTAGGATGTATCCCCATTTTGTAGATGAAGACATGGTGGTTTAGAGCATTTATGTAACTTGGCAAACATCCCATGTGTCAAAGGTGGGATGGCAAGAATTTAAAACCAAACTGCACTGCCCTCTTAGATGATGCCTAGATAGAGATCGTTTTGTCTTCACCCTGCAAAACCACACAAAGTACAGAAGAAATGGCCACTTCACAGTCAGGGATGGCCAGGTCCCCCATACCCCCATCCTAATCCATGTGGATCAGGGTCAGGGTGAGGAGACAGGGTTAGAACTAGTCACTTGCTGACACTGGCATGAAGAAAAATGATTAACAAATCAAAGAGATTAGTTTCCATGGAAACCATCCACCTAAAGTGATATCAGTGTATTCCTGAATGGAGGAGCTTCTGAAATCTTAATAACAGGCCTGAAGGAAGATAAGCTGTCAGGCTGGAAATGGTAAGACCTCATTGTTCAATCTTTGTTGAAACACCTATTGGGCCCAGCAAAGGGGCTGTATTGTAGTCAATAAAACTTCTGTTGCCTAATAAGGAATTTTAGAAAAGTAAAGTTGGATGAGTCACTAGTGTTTGTTTGTATCTATCCAGGAACAGGGCTTGTCTGAAAAGCAGCACCCCAGACACCAAATGTCCCCCTTTTTAGTCCTCATTCCACTTGCCTCTGTGCTCCTGGGCACAGGTGGTCACACCTGTCCTCCTGTCTCCCTTCCCCCCACTTCCACATCACTCCTTCCTTACACTCCTAGCTGGGGTTCTCTTCTTCCTGAACAACTGAATTGTTTGTCTGCCCCTCACCTTGTCTGTACATTTCCTTAAGTGACCAGGTCTTCCAGTAGCCCCTACTCACAAGCCCCCAGGCAGCGTCTCCAATCCTCACCGCATCTCCACCTGGATGACCCACAAGCACCCTTGTCCCAACTGAAACCCCCTTCTCCTCCTCCACGTCTTCCTCCTCTCTCAGTGGCTAGCTTGGGCTAGTGAGACCACCATGCATCCAAATACCCTAAGAATATACTCGGCCATTCCTTTTTTCTTTCCCTCCAAATTCAATCAGTAATGACTTTCTTACAATTCTACCTGAGTATATCACCAATCCAGTCTCTCTTTTCCATCTCACACCTTGCCCTGTCAAAAAGGCCCTTTTTACAATTTATCTAATCCATGCTCTCTGCTGTCATCACTGCTAGGTTTCCAAAAACCCAGTCATGCTTTCACGGTTTAAAAGCTTCACTGTTGCTCCAGCACCCAGGCTATCTGACCCTGTATTATCTTATTCCTGTCGTGTGCCCCTTTCCCTCCTCTACCTCAATGTCCCTTGTCATTCACTGAACACCGTGTCAAGCGTCTGGCCTCCTGGCTGGGACCCTCACACCCCTTCTCCACCCAGGGGAGGTCCACTCATCCTCCCATGCTCCTGCGTGGGAAGCCTGCAGTGACTTCCCAGAGAATTCACCTCTCCTCTGCTGTGCGTTCACCAGCACTAAGGAGATGAGGAATAAAAAAAACAGTAGCCAACATTTACTGAGCGCTGTGAGCCATGCACTGTGCTGTCACTAGCACGAAGGATGCTGTGTCAGTGAGCCCTCACAGTAGCCCTCTGAGCCCACCTGCTTTACAAGTGAAGACACAACAGCTAACATCTGTCCTCTATATTCTCTGCTAACTTATCTGACTCCCCATTAGATTGTATGTGAGCTTCCAGGCATAGAAACGGTTATCTGTATATTCCCAGAGCCTGGCAAGGACCAGGCACATGATAAAGAGGCTCACTAAGCTCTGAACGGAAAGAGGAGGGAAGGAAGGAAGAAAGGAAGACGCGATGGAGGGATGGAAGAAGGAAGGACAAACAATTCCACAGGAAGATCCTGCTCTCTTTGCTCTAACTTTGCACTCACTAAGCATCCTTCTGATTTGTAATTTGCCTTCTGAATAGGCCCCCAGTACTGGTCCTGGACCTCCCATAACAAATCAATAAAGCATAGTTGATCTATACTTAGCCTTCCATGGGCTAACTTGACTTGTTTTCTCAGGATCTGACTCCTCTGGGTGATCAAACAAAGGCAAAGTTAAGGGAATCCTGTGCAGCCTCCAGGAAGGTAGAAATCTAAGTTGCCCCACTCCAGCATCCCCTAAGCTACGTCTAAACACTTCCTCTGCCTCTCAAACCACCTTCGCTACTATAGGAGAGTAATGCACCAGGATTTGACTTCCCCCTTGTTTCTGTCAATAGATGGCTCTTGAGGCCCAGAGTTGGTCTCCTGCCGTGATCTGTACATGTCATGTGGTCAGCTGCACGCAAGGCTGGCAGGCCCACCAAAGCTTAGTCTTCCTTGGATCGAAGCAAAAAAGAAGCTGGCTTCTGATGAACAAATAAATGACTGTTTGGAAGAAATTTCCCAGATTCCCATCCAACAATATGTGGGCAGGAGAGAGTCCTGTTTAGATGGCAATACCCATGGTACTGACTTTCTGAGATAAAATATCAGAGTGAGATAAAGGGCTCAAGGAAATCAATCTCCACGAGCTTGGCTGCACAGAACTGGTTTTTGTAGTGTGATGTGGCCGAGAAAGCTCAGTTACTTCCTAATGCATGTGAGTCTGCGCCTCGTTTTTCATTAAAGCTGCCACTTGACAAATGCAGACTGCACCACAGCCAGCCCTGGGGGCAGCTGGCTGGGAGGAAGCCTGTCGGAAAACAGCCATTTTGGAATCCAAGGAAAATCAAAGGACTCCAAGGCTCCAGAAGATGCCTGGGCATTGTGCAGCTGTGGGTAAGGTCCGGGGTCGGGCCCAGCTGCTGACCTATATCAGGGGAGCCTAAAATCTGGGGCCCATGTGAGACCAAGAACATAGGGTGTAAGTTCCGTCCTGCCTTTAGCTGATGTGGTTGTTTTTCTCCAACTAAGTGAAGGGAACAGAAAGGGAATCAGCACTTATTAAGCACTTACCGTGTGCCAGCCACGGGACTGCATATTCTATATACATCATCTCATTTGATCCTCACCTCAGCACTGTGATCAGGACATCCCCACTTTATGGATGAGGAAACTGAGGCTCAGAGAAGGTAAAAGCTTTGCCCAAAGCCACACAGCTAGGAAAAGGTGTTGCTGGGATTTTAAGTGAGGTTCCTTTGGCTCCAAAGCCTGTTTGCTGTGCTCCTGGGTAACTTTGGCCGGAAGAATGACAAACAGTCTTAGAAGAAGGTGTCTCTGATCTCTAGATTCTTCAACCCCAGAGCAGATCCTGTCATAGAGTGAAACTCTTCAGTGAAAGGTGATTCTGGAGATGCCCCTTTATTTCCAGTTTGGTTAAAAAGAAATGCCTAGATCCTCTCCAGACACCTGTTACTATTTATGCCACAGAATTGTCCTTCATGCAGACCTGGGCCCTCCAGCCTGTGGAGACACGGGGGAAAGAGCAGAAGCGTGCCCACTCCACGGCAGCCTTCAGCTTAACCCCAAAACCGCAGCCCCCTCTGAAGACCCCCTGCCCCACACAGTGTGTTTGTGGACCCCTGGCAGGGTAGGGTGGAGGAGCATCCTTGTGTTCAAGATCAGCCTCTTTCTGCTCAGTGCCCCCATCTTCTCCCACCAGTTTTCTGCCCTAGTTACCATCTTTACTCTTCCAGAAAAACGCTGTGCCACCTGGAACACAAAACCTCCAAGATGCCAAAGCGACACACCCTGCGCCCCAACTTCCAGAACATTTCTGAGGACAATGCCTCCCATAGTCATCACGAGGAGTCCCCATCCCAACGTGGCCGGATAGGAAGCCAAGCTTTATCCCTCCTTCTCCCATGTTTATCCGTTGAAACTCCAAGCCTTACTTATGTCCTGCTCCCCTTCTTCAGCCAAAGAAAAATGCCTTATAAAGAAATTCACCAGGTAAACCACTTTTAGGCTCCAAACCTTGGCAGACACAGGCAGGAATCCCAAGGAACCAACTCCTGCAAGACTGCCTCAACACCCTCTTCCCCACCCTGAGTCACTATTTACAGTCAATACATAGGTTTCCCTCCTCACCCAAGAGTGTGCTTTCTTGCAGGATAAACACATCAGAGAATTATTTTCCTGCTTTCTCCCTCTCAACTGCTAATAGTTTGTAACTTCTTGAGACTCAGCTAGAGCCACCCCTATCGCAGAATCTCAGAACCAGGAGGGGCTGAGCTGGCTAGCTAGATCGGCAGCTCCACTAAATAGTGAGATTTTTGCCTCAAAGGATCCAAGCGTTCCTCGTATATGAGCATGGGGCCTGCCGTTGGCAGGTGCTGTATAATGTGGATGCTACCTTTAAAGTCATCGGTCCAATAGCCTCCCCACTATGGGAGATTTTTCTGTGGGCATTTCCTGACTAAATCTACAAAATGACAGCGAACAGTGTGACTGCCATCATGGCATTGTCTAAAAAGTGGCAAAGAGGCTGCTGCTCCCAGTTCTCTTCCCCTTCCTCTGTTAGACCTTTGTCTCCACCTGTAACCTCTCCAGCATCAGACACCGTACAATAGGTGAAAATAGTATGGCCAATTCTCCATAACCATCAGGCTTAAGCCCCTTAGCATATCAAGCATAGCTGTGTGTAAGGCATCATCTGCTTTCCTTTTCAGGCCTGCACCCTTCCCTAGTCATTCCTGCCCGCTAGGAACTGAGAAATGTAGAGAATCAATACAAAAGTACACATGGTAAAGGCTCAGTAAATAGTTATCAAGTGAACTGTCAGACAGGTCTTCATCCACAGGCCTTGACTGGGGCAGAACTACTCTATTCAGACCTCAGTCTCACTGCCAGGGGCAATCTTTGACCCTTAGCACACATCACTACCTCACAGACTCCCCTGACCTTAAATACAAGCAAGACATCCCACTTCATCAGCTGGAGCTGCAAAATCAGGTCACTTAAAAAAAGAGAGATTTCAAGGCCTCGGCTCAGCGAATGTGAAAATGTCCTTCTCGCTTCACTGGGGTCCCTTCTTCCTTTAATAAGCCTTAAACCCTATGGATTTAGCCTAAAGGCCATCCATGCAGAAAGAGACCCGGAGAATGCAGCCTGGTCACCAGCAAGCCGTCCCAGCTGCTGCCCTGGCCTCACAGTGCCCCTGCTGAAAATGGCAGTGTCCATGGGTGTGAGGGGTGGTGAACCACCATGACTGGGCCGGAAGCGGTTCCTCCAAGGATTCTGGAAGAAGGAACAAAGGACCTTTCTGTCCAACGTGATGGCCGCAGCCATGGCCATGAAAATGGGCCTCTGGTATCCCTTTCGATATGTACACTGACTTTGGGGCATTGGTTCTAACTCTTCTGCCTCATTCTTGCCCCGTTTCTGATATATTCTCCAGGAATGAGATTAGAGACGTCAAGAGAAGGGTCTTACTAGTGTCCTTCAAGTTGTCCTTAATGTGAACACCCACACTCCACCAGAGAAATCGTTAATTTATAGGAAAAAGGAATCGGGTCCACAGTTCTTTATTTCCCTCAGGAGGCATCTGCGGCCACGACACACAATTTCACACCTCCTCTATAAAGATTTTTTAAATTAAGAAATTTCAATGTAAAATTATTGAAACATAATAAAAAGAATAGAAAATCAAGTTATACCTAAGAATTCACCACCCAGATTTAACCAATATTAATCCATTGTCATATTTGCTCTGATTTTGTTTCTGAAAGGAATACAAATTACAGCTACCTTTATCCCTAGCCTGCCCTCACCCTGTATCCAGAAGTAATCCCCGTAATTTAATCCTAAAGTGGGTATGTAGCATTCTAATATATGAGTTTAACAGAGTTTGATAGCAGAACTCTGGGGCCAAAAATAAATGTTTGAATCCCAGCTCCTCTACTTACCAGCCCCGTGCCTCAGTTTCAGCATCTGAAAGCTAAAGTTGGGAGGATTAAATGAGATAATGCATTTAAGTCCCTTAAATAACACTTGGCACATAGAGACACTATCTTAGTTCATTTTCTGTTGCTTATAAAATAATACTCAAAACTAGATACTTTATAAGAAACAAAATTTATTTCTTGCAGTCTGGAGGCTGGAAAATCCAAGGTTGAGGAGGTGCATCTGGTGAGGACCTTCCCGCTGATGGAGACTCTCTGCAGAGTCCCAAGGTATTGCAGTGCATCACATGGTGAGGGGGCTGGGCCTGCTAGCTCAGGTTACTCTCCCCCTTCTTATAAAGCTACCAGTTCTACTCCCATGATAATCCGTTATTACATTAGCCCATTAATTCATGGTGATCCACTCATAGGGCAGAGCCCTCATGACCCAATTGTCTCTTAAATGCCCCTCTGTCAACAACACTATGTTTCAAATTAACTTTCAACAGGCACTTATACATTTTAACTATTAGTAATGCATATATTTATGTATTTTCTAACACATGTGTTTATCCATAAACAATTTATATGATTGTTTTAAAGTATTTTACAAATATACATGGTATCATCTGCATATATCCTTTTATATATATTTTTAAACTCAACAGTATGTTCTGAGATTTGAGTGTGTTGACTTACATGGATTCAGTTCATTGTTAATGAGGTGTAATACCTCATTTTATGAATATACTTCAATTTAATGATGCATCCCTCCATTGATAGACCCTCGAGTTCCTTCCGATTTTTCACAATTACTGCAAAACATCAGTGCACCGTTCCATGTGCAAGAATTAGATGCCTGCCAGTGGAACTGCTGGTTGTTCACAACTGCAATTTCAGTAGATATTTTTACATCCTATAAATATCCTTGAGCTCTGTCCTGGGATGCAATTAAGGTACTCAGAAACATTTTATCCTTTTGAGACTCGCTTTTAAGCTTTATTAGATGAAACCAGAGTAGTCTTCAGTCCAGGGCTAGTTTTTTCCCATTATTGATTACTTCTGATTACTCTCCCTGATGCCCTGTGGATTATAAGATCTTCCCACTATGGCTGGTGACACAAACCATTCTCAGTCTTGTGTGAATTCCAGAGATTGCACCCACTGATTATTTCCATTGTTTTCTCCAATGGAAATACTTGGGTAGTTTCCTTAAGTAAATGCACTGAGCAGCCTTCAGCTAAGACTCAAGAGGAACCCGTTCCAGGTCCCTCAAGCTCTCTTGCTCTGGGCAGCGTTCCCCTCCTGTGCTATTTCCTATCAACCGTAGCCCCCTTGCTGTCCGTAGACTCCCAACTCCATCTCCTTGACACAACTCAGAAGTGCGCTGGGCTGTGCCTGAGTGGGATCTGTTCATTCTCAAGGTAGCAAGCTGGAGTGATTACAGGACTTACTTGTCTGTCTCTCAGAGGCCATGGTCTTGGTCTTGCGCTGCCTAATGTCTGTGTGCCTTATGGTTTCCTATATTTTGTTTCTTGTTTTTAGCCATTTCAGGATGGAGGTAAATCCAGTCCCTGTGACTTCATCCAGGCCAGAATGATATTGTTAATTTGTTTTTTGAAGGGATCAAAACATTTTACAATCATAGCAATGGTATGGGAAAGCTCTAGATTCTACACCACTTTCCCCTCATGGCTCTTCTAAAAGTTTAAACAATCTAATGGCTGAAAATGGTACAGATGGGTATCTCACAGTTTAATTTTGCATTTCCCTGATTATGAGTGGATTGTGCCTCTTTTCATGTATTGGCCATTTGGGTATCTTCTATGAATTTTCCGTCTACTGCTTTGCTCATTTCTCTACTGGCTTATCTTTTTATATATTGATTTGTATAGGTTCATTCCTTACATATTCTGGATATTGCTCTTTTGTTAGGTAAATGCATTGTAAATATTTTCCCAGTCTATGATCTGTGACTTCATCTTGTTTATAGTTTATCATATAAAACTTCCTATTTTTTATATATTCAAATTCATCAGTCTTCCCTTTATGGTTTGTGCTTCTGCGTATTATTTAAGAAATTTTTCTCTACCCTGACACCATGAAGATGTCTCTTATATTTTCTTGTAAAACTTTTAAAATTCACCTCTTCTTAGTCCATCTGAAGTTTATAGCATGAGTTGGGAATTGTTTTTCCCTGTGGGGATGACCAATTGTTTGAGCACTATTAATTAAATAAACCTGTTCCTTCCCTTCAGATTTGAATGACAACTCTATCATGTACCAAGTGGGGTCTTTATTTTGTGCATTCCTGGAAACAATACCAAATGGTTTGTTATGTCTTTAGAACAGGTTTGATACCTGGTAGGAGAAGATACTCCTCCTATATCTCTACCAAATTTTCTTAGCTATTCTTGACCTCTACTTTTTGAACCAGTTTCTGAAGTTCAATAAAAAAGCCCACAAGAGTTTAATTGAAACTTCAATACATTTATGAGTTAGTTGAAGGACAATTTAAAATATTGAGCCTTCTCATTTATCTATTTGAGTTTTCCTTGACATCCTCAATAAAACTTTATAATTTCCTTCATTAATCTCTTGCAAATATATTTATTCCTAAGAATTATAACTACATAAGACTTATTCAGCATGAGTTTTTAGATTATGTTTTAATAGATTATTTAATATTATCAGGTTTTCTGGATCTCCTGAAACTTCTGAACAGCCTTCTGTTATTTGGAGAAATTGTCAACCTTCTGATCTCTTTCTAACCAAGTAGCATCCTGGGGTCTTCCCAAGTAGCACCTTTTACTAAGTAGCATCCCGATTTCTTCCCACCACCTCTGCCCAGCCTCCTTTGTGGCCCATGCTCTGGTAATTAAATGTGCCCACTAGACTTCACTTAGAAAGTGAGGGATGTAAACCAATAGTGGAGCTAGATATCCATTTTTCTAGAAATTATGCAGGAGAACAGTGGAAGACTTATCTGGTCCAGAATTTCCATTGCCGGAACTGTACAGGGTTGTCATGGCTTCCTGATATAATTGATTGCTGTTCCTGACTGCTTAGCATTAAAGCTTAACTCTCTGGCCTCCTGTAGATTCCATGAGCTGCTAATATCCTTTAATGAATATGCTTTTGCCTAAATAACTAGAAAGCCTTCTATTGCTCACAGTCAAGAACCCTAATATAGGGATATTGCTATACTAGCTTTTGTTTGACTAATATTTGTCTAGAAAATTATATTGATATCCTTACACTTTATAGGTGTGTCTCTTGTAAACAGCACATTGCTGCATTTAAAAATTTATTGTTAGACTGAGAATTTGTATCTTCTAACAGATAATTGTAACTGTTCTATATTTGTTACAATTAATGATATATTTGGAATTATTTATGCTTTCTTATTTTGTATTTTCTGTCAGGTTTTTCCTTAGTTTTTTATATTTTCCTTTTCTGTCTTCCATTGGGCTGTCTGAGCTATTTTTTTTTCTTTTTTATCTTGAATTGAGCTTATGCTGTATATAACACCTTTTATAGAGTCTGCTTCAGGAAACCAAGCACAAATATTTGCAATAATATATCATACATTATAATGAAGCAGTACAGAAAATGTGGTCTCATTTTGAAATTTCAATAAATTTTGATTTTATGTAGCTAGAGCAATTTATATCTATGTAAAATTCTTTGACAAATTAAAATACTCAAATATATCTATGCCACAAGTTTGATATTTTAGGCCGTGTATGTATTGACCTTTCTTTATAATTTGAAAGTTGAGATCAAACTCACACAAAGTATTAGCTGAATAATATTTCATATTGCACAACGCACCTAAAGCTAAAAAAAAATTACTTGCAATTTTTCAACCTTTGATTCAATCAATCTTTACTATTATTATAAAATTCTTGTGTCCTATAGAAAATTGTTTGATGGCTTAATTGAAGATATCTCATTTTTTGTAAAAAAAAAATCATTTTCAGTTTTCATAATATTCTACCAAAATTATCATAACAATAATAAGCAATAATTTATTTCACCATCTCTCCATCTAAAAGTGGCTTTAGTCTTTCTACAAGAATCCAAGCCATCTTATAGGTGGCCAAAGCTATCAACTCAAATACTCTAAGTCATGTGATTTGCACAATACAATCCAGCATGTTACAAGATTGTATCCATGCAGAGAAAAAGGCTTATTCAAACTGAATCGGTTCATTGATACTGACTAGAAAAATGACGGATTTAAGTGACTGATACTGACTAGGTCAATTTGTGTGTTTTGTGTTTATATTGGAAGCAAGGCATGTACCCAATATGCCCGCTGTAATAAAAAATAATGTCTTATATAATACAGTCATTAATACGAAGTGCAGCCAAATTAAAACAATGAAATTTTGTTTAATAAAAAATATTTTATACTGGTTTAAAGTTTAAATTAATCAAAATTTAATAAAATAAAAAATGTGGTTCTTCAGAGGTACTTAGTCATGTTTCAAGTGCTCAGTAATCACGTGAAGCTAATAGGTACCACAGTATATACCACAATTTTGTATTATTTTAGCTCCAGCTTGTTTTTGGCCTTCCAAAAATGTGTCTTTATTGTTATGATTGTTTTGACAATAAATGCTTATTTAGATTTACTCATTTATAGACCCACTTATTTGCTCACTATAGCTTCCTGTATCCTAAACATTCTTTTCCATCCAGTGTGTTTCTTATTGAATTATATTATTTAGCAGTTGTTGCAGTAATTATCTATAAGTAATGAACTCTTAGTCTGTGCCTGAAAGTTTTTTCTTATCCTCTCTCTCTCTAAAATAATAATTTACCGAGGTATGAAATTCTAAGTTGTTTGTTATTTTTCTTCCGGACTTTGAAGCTAATCTTTAATCTTTTGGTCTCTAATATTGCTGAAAAAACGGTCATTCTAATTATATCAATGTAATTACAATTACATTCTAATTTGCTTTGCTTTGTTTCATTTTATGATTTTTAAAAAGATGTCATCTTTGTTATTACTCTATCATCTCATTATGCTATGTCTACTTATGAAATTAGTCTTGCTGTGTACTTCCTCAATTAACAGAATTATGACCTCAACAATGTTGAAAACTTCTCACCTACTGTTTTTCAAATATACCCTCTACTCTGCCCTCCCTTCCTGAAACTCCTGTTCGATCCACGTAAATCTTCTCCTTCTTTCCCATTTCATATTTTCCATCTCTAAATCCCATGCTATGCTGTGGGTGAGTTACTCAGCTCTACCTTCCAGTTTACTAATTCTCTTTAAATGTCTTTAAACTGCTATTTAACCCATCTACTTACTGCTTTTCTTTTTCATTTATTTTTTTAAACTATATAGTTTCTATTTTTTCATACATACTTGTTCGTCTATTGCCCAGTTTTTTTTAATTACTTTAACCATTTTCAAGAAATTCTTTCTGTGGTCCCCAATGGTTTTAATATTTCTGTGTATAAATTGTCTTATTTATTACATCTGCTTTATATCATGGTGGTTCAATTCCTTGTGTGGTTTGTAATTTATTATTGTGAATACATATTAGATATTTTTTTCTGAGAAGTCCCACATGCCATAGTTTTTGAAAGTATCTCACAGAGATACTTTCCTAAGGTCCCAAGAATTCTACTGATCCCTTATGTCTGCAATTTACACACTTGGTGTCTAGTAAATTACACATTTGGTGGCTATGAAAAACTCATGCCTTATATCACATAAGGCATAGGCTTGGCGCTTCAGTTTCTATCCAGAGCCTCAGATACGGAGCAAGCTGCTTTCTACTTCTCTGGGTTAGTGGGGCACATCTGTAGCCTCTTTTCATAGGTATATGCTTCAAAGGGCATATCTTCATATAATTCAGTCTCACATACGTTCAAAGCACAGGTTTTATCCCCATGTAAGTATTGGAACTCCTACCCACTAGCATCTATATCTTGTTTCCCTACCCCTTTGGGCTTCCATTTCATCTGTTCAAGAAACCTTTGTGCTATTTCTAGGGATTATAGAAATATATAACCTAAGGATTTCAGTGGTTTTTAAGTTTGGCTATGTATTTCAGGAAAATGTTACCTTATAAATCAAGCCAGTGTGTTTGTTGAAGGATAGTACACATCCAGGTAGCCAGCCATTCCCTTGGACCTTTCCCCAGCAACATCTGAATTACCCATGAAAGGAGCATAAAGAGAAACAGCATTTATCAAGCCAAGGAAAAACGAAGTTCTATTTAAAATGGAAAAATACTAGTCATTTCTTCCCAAAGGAAAAATGACCTTTCAGATCTCCTGTTCTCTCTACACTAAGCCCAGATGTGCATGAAACCTGTTGACTGTCAGTTGTTCCCATGAACAAAACCATTAAGGCATCCTTAACTGTTCTGCCTGCTCCAAAAGACCTGAGGAAACTTGCCTGCATTCTTAGACAGCAGAAGAAACCAAGGAAAGTGATTTCTTTCTGAAACTCAGAAGCCCTCCTATATATAACTGTAAGCCCCTGCTTCTCTTATTGCTAGGGCCAAACTCCTGAAGGAAACAATAGCCTGGAGAAAGAGTGATGTGAGAGTAAGTTTAAAGAAGAAGTTGATTCATGAGGACTCTCAGGGATGCTTCTGTTTGTTCTTTCAAGACTGCAGTGAGGTGAATGGATGGTCTGGCCTATTGGCAAGGGCAGAAATTGATTACACCTCCTGTATAAGCAGCAGCTGCTTCCCTGTCTGGTTGTGGGACATACCTTTGCCCTAAGATTTTAGTTGCCTTTTTTTGGTGTTATCCACAGTGCATTAAGATAAAGGAACACAGAAAAATCCATTTGCTCCTTTAGGAAATAGAGCTTGATAAAACCTACATCACAGGTTTGTGTACTGATTCAGACTTATCTGTCAGGGTTCTTTAGCTTCAAGTAACAGAAACACATTCAAACTTAAAAGAGTGAAGGCATTTTTTACAGGGATGCTGGGAGTCTAACTTTCCTGTATCAATCTTCAATTCCCAGGTGAGAGCCTAACTGGTATCACTTGGGTCACATGACTAGCTCTTGGTGATGGCGGGTGTGGTGTACAGAGATGGGGTATCGTAAGGGACAGAATCAACCATTTCACAAAGAAAGAGGAATTGACACAAGTGCAACAATGGCCAAGGCGTCGTGGGAACCAGGTACAGCTGCTGGGGGTGGAGCTTCAATACTTCCATTGAGACAAGAAAATGTATTTAAGCAACTTAGCACAAGTCCTGGAAAATAGTAGGTACTCAAAAATTTTTTGTTCTCTTCTCCTCTTTCTTAATCAATACCTTTCCAACTTCTCTCATCTTTTCTAATATAGTGACTTGTAGCCTATATTCATAATGAAATAGAATGCTAAATTTAATTTGGAGTTTAGTGAAAACAGAGATATAATTATTTACCAACTAAGTTTACAGAGCCCTTGAGTTCTGTCCACAGATTTTCAGGCTATACTATCATGTGCTCATTCATTCATCAGTTATTCACTGAGTGAGCTTCAGGTGTTGTGTGTGGTGCCGTGACCAGCTGCACTCTGAGTAAGTCGTGGTCCCGCCCCTGAGGAGCAGAGACTATGACATGGAAGAGTGTCAGAGGAGGAAAAGACCTCAGAAACCATCAAATCAGACTTTCTCTTTATTTTTTATTTTTTGGAGACAAAGTCTTGCTCTGTTGCCCAGGCTAGCATACAGTGGCATGATCTCAACTTGCTGCAACCTCCCACTTCCAGATTCAAGTGATGCTCCTGCCTCAGCCTCCCAAGTAGCTGGGATTATAGGCATATGCCACCACATGCAACGAATTTTTGTATTTTTAGTAGAGATGCGGTCTCAACATGTTGACGAGGCTAGTCTCGAACTCCTGACCTCAAGTGATCTGCCTCGGCCTCCCAAAGTTCTGGGATTACATGCATGAGTCACTGCGCCCTGCCAGGCTTTCTCTTTTTCAAATGGGAAGAAAACTAAGGCCCAGAAGTGAGTTGTCCATGGTCAAGACGATAATGAGTGATGTATCCAAGAGCTGCACAAAGGTTTTGTAACTAAAGAGATACCATAAGTAAAGCACCCAGTGCTGAATCTGATATGGAAGACATTTCAGGACACGGAGGCTCCTTCTCCGCTTCCCAACTCAGAGATAAGAGATCACAAACTCCCATGCCCATAGGGACCAGACAAATAAAATAAATGAGTAAATGGGGGCAAGTATTAAAAAATAATCACAGTAAAAGAAGGATGGTTCACGACAACGGATCTTTGGTTCGGTGGTAGGGACATGAAAGGAAGTTGCAGGGATTGTGGTGCATGGGTCTTCCCACCCCGATCTGCGTACGCGACTGGCTTTACTCAGCTCCACCTGTTGCTGCCAGGCTGGAACGGAAGCCCAGTGACAGAGGAGCTCGTTTTTCCAAAGAAGTTGACATTTGAATAATTATATGAAACTCTCACGTTTTAAAACAGTTGACTCTAATTATTTTTACTGTACCTTAAAAAGTATTTTGAATTCACTCCAAGACAGGGGCTATCTAATTTATAAACTTCCAGGAGTTCCAGGACTCTAATCTGGAACTCTGTGGACAGAATTCAAAGGATCTGTAAACTTAGTTTAAAAACAAATATGTCTCTACTTTTACTAACCTCCAACTTAAATTTAGCATTTTATTTCATTATGAATATAGGTTACAAATCACATTATCAATATCTGTAACTTTTGTCCCCTAGGAGAAATCACAGATATTTTTAAAGTGGTTTAGTTGTTGCAGATATTTAGAAACATAATTTACACTTGCCGAAATTAGGGTGGTTATTAAATCCTCCACTGGATCTCAATCTGCCTGCCTAGAGAAGGCTGTGCAATATGGCTGACCAATTATTAAGCAACTCTACACCAGGCAGAAGTTCAGCCACCAAACAGTGAGGTCAGGTAACTTGGTCACTCTCACAGGCTGATCCAGACGCCTCTGCTGCCTTCCAGTACTCCCTGTCTCCCATTGCTCATTGATTAATACAGAAAAGAAACGAGTAAAAAACCACTCCAAGTTTATGGCTCCGCTCAAGTTAGGCCACAACCAATTTTACATTGTCTTTAAAAAACAAAACTTAACTTCATTCCCCTCTATTTTACATGTATTTTCTTGTTTGTAATGGATTCATAGACCTATAAATTACTAATCACATCTTATTATTTTTAGTATTTTTGTAATTATCTTTTAATTTGGTTGACTTTGTAGTTTCTTGTATTTTGTTTTCTGCATTTAAAAACTTTATTCCACTAAATGCAACATGGGATCCTGAATTGGATCCACATTGGAATATTCAGAAATGGAAAAGGATTGGTAGAAAACTGATAAGATCTGGGTAAAGTCTGGAGTCCAGTTCTTAGTGATGTAACAATGTTAATTTCTTAGTTTTGATAAATATGCTATGGTTATGTAAGGTGTTAACACAGTAGGGGGAGCTGGTGAAGAGTACACATTGGACTTTTTGACTATTTTTGCCACTCTCGTAAATCGAAACTTATTTCAAAGCAAGAAGTTTTAAACACACACACCCCTTTCCAAGAAGGGGTCTATAGAATTCATGAGACACCCAGAGGAGTCCATGACATAGAAAACTTTAAAAGCCTATACAAGTTAAGATGGGCTTTTGGAGAGACGGGTGTGTTGGCCGAAATCTGGTCCAAGCTAGAGAGGAAGGCACTTGTCCAAGCCCAGCCGGATCTTGGCAGGGAGAAACGGGCCACATTCCTTTCAGGGAAACATCCGGGACCTCAACCAGGCTCACTACCTACCTTTCAATCAGGACCTGCGCTGAATTCCATCAGTCTCCAGAACACACTCCAAATTTCAGCTGTGACAAACTACTAGGTCCCTCTCACTTTTATGTCTTTGCTTCTCCGACTTCTTTTCTGGGTCAACTCATCCTCATGTTTTTCCAAGACTCAGTTCAGTCACCTAACCAGGGAATGTTCCACATTCTGGCCTGCTTCCAAATTGGGACACATACCTTCCTTGAGGATTCCACAGAACCCTGAGCTCACGCATCATGCCTATTGCATTATTCTTCCCTCGCTATTTCTCTCACTGGGCTGTGGGCTCCTCTAGGGCAAGCACTGTATCCTGCTTCTGTCTGTATTCAAGGAATTGACATAGGCCCTGAGATGAAGTAGATACGTGGTAATTGCTTGTTGAATGAGTAGGACAGGCAATGACTGTGTGGAGGGAGAAATAAAGAAATTACAACTTTAAGCACACTAACAGTCCTAGAGGGGCTTCCTGAGACCCAGAACTCTTGTGTGATCTGAGTCCAGGCCTGGAAACTTCTAAATGCCTCCCCAGGACTCCAGCAACATCAGAGGTGGTGTTATCAACCTTAGCAAGACCCCTGAGCCCTGGAACCAGCCACTGAGGTCCAGGTGTGTTCCCTGGACTAGCAATCTCCTGGTCACAGAACTGCTGGAACTTAGGAAGTAGAAGGAAGGTCTTCCTCCTCTAGCCCAACCCAGAAGAATGAGAGGACCTCCTTCCAGATCTCGGCTTCACAGATTCTGTATCTCTAGCTCTTCTGTACACACCACCCCACCATCACCCCACAAGGTTTCCAGTTCTGGCCCATTACTTTGGTGCCTATTAGCTCCTAAATATGTCCCCTAGGTGGTTTCTGAGGGCCTCTAGAAGGGGTATAGGTTCTTGGCAAAGAAAGCAGGCTTTGTGGTCCAAAGAACATGGATTTGAAGCGTGGCTCCATCCCTCGCCAGCACTGTGAACTCAAGCAAGGTGCTCGCTCTCTCCATGCCTCAGCTTCTCTATCTGTAGGGCACGATGGGTATGGGATTGGGTTGAGCCTAGGTGAGACACTGCACATAAAGGGCTTAGCATACCCAAAGAGAGTGTACAATAAATGGTGGTTGCAAAAAAAAAAAAATTCATTCTTCGCTAGTAGTAAGAACAGAGTCTAATAGGGAATACAGAAAAACAAAAAACCAAAACAATTATCACGCAGTATGATAAGTGGCAGAATAGAAACAGAAGGGAGCTCCAGCAGCCAAGGTAACCCACACAGAGTTGGTGATATCCACCTGTAACGTAAAAGCTGCGTCAGGCAAGTGTCAGCAGTGGGGTTGGGACTGCACGTTGATCATCTAGAGACAGAAGCAAGGCCTTTATGGAAAATTACAATAGCTCAATAGAGTCAAGAGAGGGCCAGAGCAGTGGGTGCTGCCTGAAACGTGAAGCCAGAGGCCAGAATACTTAGTTTTCGCCTTCCCTAACCTGCTGGGATTTGCTCCGGCTGCAGGACGGGGCTCCTGCCTCAGTGCCCTGACTGTACTGCAGTTCTACCTTGCGTTGATTTGCCAGAGGCCATCTTGAAATTTCTTCTCTAGATCCTCCAGTAGATAATTTCCAGAGGAGACTCCTTTCCTCTTTGTCTGTCTGGTGCTGTTCTCCATCTTTTATTTTGCAAGATTTTTCTAGAACCCACTTCCCACCCCTGCTCTTCTTCATTCTTCCTTAACCAGGCAAGATATGTTTAAAGAAGGGGATTGTCAACAGTCAAGGTGAGCAGATTGCTCTTAACCTGACTTTCTGTCTCCTTCTGAAATAAAAAAACAAATGCCTTTCTGTGATTATGGCAGAAGGTAAATTGACGTGCACACATCCCAGCCTACTTCCTGATTCCAGACAACTTCCGCCTACTGGAATTCTAAGGACACCTTATAACCCAAGTCTGTTTCTCTGCTTGCATGAACAGTGAGCACTTTGAAATTACTGTTCCCAGCATACATTACTTTCAGAAGTTTCTGGGTCTTTCAAGGGACCCAGAAACTTCTGGAATTCAAGGTTGACTTCCTTTTCTACTTACCTTGGAGCTGTTTGAGGGGAGTTTGTGATCAATAATGAAAAATAGTGGGTGGCCCATAAGAAAACAACAGCCAGGTAATTTCATATATCAGGCTAACAGATAAGCAATTTTCTGGGTGGCACATCCTTGGTCTCCA
This sequence comes from Cacajao melanocephalus, assembly GCA_963573385.1. Classification (NCBI taxonomy): domain Eukaryota; kingdom Metazoa; phylum Chordata; class Mammalia; order Primates; family Pitheciidae; genus Cacajao; species Cacajao melanocephalus. Next base: position 27,637 of record CAUYLG010059990.1, read on the forward strand.
ACTCAAGGGACACATAAAGGCAGCTATGAACCATTTTGCTGGCAGTATTCAGGTAGCCTTGGTACCCTTTCCCACCTGTTGAGCAGAAGCAGTAGAAATGTTCCCAGTCCCCCAAGTATGACACAGAGGCAGCATAGAAAGGGGCCATGTGGACAATAAAAGATCCCTTTGCTCTGACCTGTGTGGATTCATCATCAAGAACCTTGTCTACCTCTCAACAGCTACGTAAGTGCAAGATCCTTGACACCACAATTGACTGAAGTTTTCTCTGCTCTCGCACCACATGAGCTAAAATAGAACCAAGTTGGATCATGAACACAAGGGTGCATTTCTTGCATAACTGAGTTTGCAGTGTGAGATGTATTGATTCTTTGCTGCTCACCAGCTAGACTGGGACACCTAACACAGGGGTCTACGTCTCATTCTTTATATCTCTGGTGTTTCTCATAATATTAAGCACATATAAGTGCTCAAGGGATGTATACTAAACAACCATTTTAAATTTTAAAATATTTTCAAGTATCTTAGCATATTTAGTTAATATTCTCGACCTTCCATCTGACTGGGAACTCCTCAAGGATAAACTTTGTGCTTCTGCCTCTGTATTCCTGATGCTTTCCTCAAGTCTAGGAACATAGGAGACAGACACTCAGATGCTTGCTGATCAAAGTAATAGACAAATAAGTGAATGAGACAGTGTACTGGTCTAAGAGAGGGAAAGGTCTGCCAGAGAGTTTAGTTTGAAGCCCATTTCTGAAACTCACTGGTTACATGATGTAGGCAAGTTACATAAGCCTGATTTCCTTATCCGTAAAATGGAGATAATAATATCTATTAGACAAAAACGTTTTGAAAGTTAAGTTTAAAAAGACGGCATTTGTGAAAGAACTTTGCATGTCAAGGCATGCAGAAGGCATTTAAAAAATGTGAAAAACAACCCATCAAAAATCTTACTCATTGATTACTTATGAATATGCCCTTTGAAATATTCATTTTTCCCAGATACAAAACAAGAATAATAGTACCTGTCTCTATAGAATGAGATCTGCTTGGGATTTCTTAAATGTGCATAGAGTAAAACTGTAATCTTTGTTAAAAAAAAAAAAAGCAAAATAAATTCTCGAATATTATCCCCTAATTTTAATGCTGACATTAAGGTTACCCTAATAGTATTCCCTAATATTATCTTTTATACAGAAACACAAAGTCAGCATCTAAAATGTTTATTTTAAAAAATGAAAATGTTGAGCCCTGTGGCAAACACATCATCATTACATTTTCTGACATTTGGATTAATAAAACATCACCAGTCTGGTCAGATACACACTATAAATCATCTTCCAGACACCCGGACAGGCAGCATCCGTGACAGCTGTTCCCACAGACAGGAGTGGTGTCAGAGTTGGTGGGTGCCTCACCTCAGAAGCTATGACGCATATAAACACATTGAGAAATGCAATAATTAGAAGCAGTGCAGTCAGGTTGCAAAATGGCAGGACGAGGGGTCTCCTTGAAGGCCCCTCTGTGGCTTCCCGGGAGGAGTCAAGTGCATTCTGCAATGTCTGAGGCGACACCGGCCAGGTTGAGAATTACACAGATGGTCTCCCAGACAGCGTGCTTCCTTTTCTTCACTGCAGCCTCCAGGGGAGGATTGATTACTTTGTTCAAAAGGCAGAATCAGCAGATGTTATTGATATGGGACCCTATGGGACTGGAATTCTGTACTGTGGATAGCACATGAAGCTTTTTAAGCCAAAGCAGCATTAGTGGAGGCTTTAAAAATAAGCCACTGTTCCCATTTTAATGGATTCAGTGTTAGGTCATGTGCACAGTCTGTTATTTAAAATGTCCATTTACAGGCTGCTGTTGAAAATATCTGCTTTTAAAACGTCGTGGGCTTCCGACTTGCTACGTAGGGCAAGACTCTGTCACAAGAATGGTCACATTCATCAGCGTCTGTTTTCCCTGCTCAGCTGGAGACACTAACTCCCTACCACAGGCATCTTTTCTAGGACAAAGATATTTGCCTCCTTTTTGTCTCTGATGATGAAGTAGAAAGAAAGAATATAAGACACTGGCAAATGAGAGTAAAATGATCTAAAAACAAATAAGCCAAGAAATCACAGCTTAATCCTCTTCCCTGTGCACGATCCATCTCCCAAGAGCGTGATCCAATGAGATGAGCTTCTCTCTGCCCCATCAGCTTTACTCTGCCTGGGCCACCCTGTGACGTTCTTGAGCTCCCCCTAGAGGCTGCAGTACCTTATGAAGGAACAACGACGTCACCTGTGGGTAGGATCTAGACTTCTGTACCCAAGAAGAGCATCAGACACTCCTATGTCCATCAGGTCAGAGTCTTTCCCTGACCTTCCCCTTGTTTTCTGCATTCAACGAAGTTGATGCCTCAATCCCCTTTCCTGTCATCCTTGGCTTGTATCTGTCAGACTGGGGACCCGGGGAGGATCCCGGACCCTGAGCCCAGTAGTTGCAACTGCTTAGTCCTGCTCCAAGTGGTTCTCTCACCCAGAAACAACGTTTTCATGATCAAACTGTGCCTTCTGTCCTTATGCTCCACGCATCAGAGAAGCCCTCAGGTGCCGGTCAGGTCCAAGTCTAAATCAAGTCCTAATTGTTATGTAATAAGCCTTGATCTCCCTCCCAGGGTCTCTTGCAGCAGGCACCATACTCCCAGGCCACAGTCCAGCCTGACCCTCATGCATCATCCCTTTCCATTAACTTCGGCTGCTGAGGTGTGCATCTGCCTGGGCGTCAAGATGACCAAAGACACTGATCGAACAGTCAGTCAGCCCTACCACAAGCCAAGACTTGTGTCCAGCATCCAGTCCCAAAGGAAGATGATTCCCAGCCCCCATAAGCTCAGAGTCTGGTAAGGTGAGGCCCTGGTGAGGCCGCATGAAGTCTACAAAATTAATTAAGACATGGTTCCTGATCTCCCAGGGCTCAAAGTCTAGCTGGGGACAAAAATGTGGGAGGATCACTTGAGGCCAGGAGTTCAAGGCTGCAGTGTACTGTGATCACATCTATAAATAGTCACTGCACACCAGCTTGGGAAACATGGTGCGATACTATCTCTAAAATAAAGAAAGCAAGCTAGGTGGTCATTACTGTGTCGTGTCAGGTCATTACTGTATACACATTACTGTGTAGAGTTAGGTCATTACCGTGCGCATGTTACTGTGTAGTGCAGAGTTAGCCGCAAGAACTAGTACAGAGGAAGGACAGCAGCTAGACCCGGCCGGGGTTGGACAGCCACCAGCAAGGACTTACTAGAGCCTTGAGCTGCATTTTGAGAGACAGGAAGGAATTATATGGATGAATAAAGAGCCAAAGGATGAATGAAGAGCCAGTGAGACCTCGTGTGGGAGGAAACTGCATGGAGTTCAGAATAGCTGCAGGTCTATGTGAAGAGAGGAGAGGCTGGAGGGGTCCATAGGCTGTGACATGGGACCCTCAGACACCATGCTAAGGAGTATGAGCATCAGCATAGCCCAGAGGCAGCAAGGAGTTGTGGAAAGGTCTCAGGCAATGGGGACTTCCTCTGCCTGACATAGGTATGGCAAATACATTTGAGAAGGGTGAGTTTAGAGTCAGGACAACCACTTAGAAAGCCACCATATTTGTTCAGATGAGATTCCTGCCAACCCCCTCCCCGATCCCCCAAAAAAGAACTGGGCTAATGCATTAACCCAGGAGAAAGAACAGAAAATTGAAAACTATTCTTGAGATTAAATGAATGAAGCTGGTGATTAGATTAGACACAGAGGGGAAGTGGAAGAAGGGGTCAAGGAAAAAGGTTCTGGATTCCTGAAACCTAGGAATATGGCAAGCCCATGTGCTGAGCTTGGAAGCACTAAAAGATAGGCTTGGTTTTTGATACATGGACTTTGAAATTCCTGCAAAACAGTCTAAGGGAGAAATTAAAAACAATCGCAGAAGAGGCGTCTGGGCTGACCTAAGAACTTCAGTTTAAAAAAAAGTTTCTGACAAAATATATTTAGGAATTAGTTTTTCACAAACTATACTTTCTCATGCCTGAAAAAAGGAAGCCTCTGATCAAATGAGTTTAAGAAATACCATATTCTGCCCTTTAAACTGTTGCTTCATCTTGGAGAGCCTCAACGCACTGTAGTATATAAAAGACTCCAAGAAATCCTGCAAGCAAGACATCTGTTTAAAGCTCATGCTGCCCAAATGAATTCAACCAGGGAACCCTTTTGCTAATGGCCCAACAGACATTGACATTGGGAGCCACAGTTTGGGAATGCTAGTCATAGATGGTGGGTGAAGCCACAAGGGTAAGATACGTGGATTGGTCCAGGAGCGTGCACTGACAAGAGGGCAGCCAAGGAGAAAACTCTGGTGACACCCACTCTTAACATCTCTTGAAGCCACCTGAACCTATCCTTATACCATAATGCTGACGGCCACCAAAGCAGAGTGTAACCTTTATGCCTCATTTTCGGTCATGACTAAGGACCTGCCTCACTTTCTTCTTGACCTTGTTTAACAAGCAAGATGCATTAACGGAACAATTACTTAGTGAATGGCACTGCAGCTACAGAGGGACAAAGAAATCACTGGATTCAGGACCTTGGAGTGGGACAGCTCCACCCAGCTCCCGTCCAGGTCTCTCTCCTGCCTCACGCCGGCCCTTTGGACTGGCTTCGAAGGACTCATATAATGCGGGCTTGTTTCACTTGTCTTTTCCGTCTCCTGGCCATCTTGCTTAAGACCGCAACCCTGATTCAGAGCCCCAGAATTTAAGTCTGAGTTGCTCTGCCTAGCCATTGGAGGACTTTTAGACAGATTGTAAAATGTATTTACGTTGTGAGTGGAAGAAAAGAAACGCGAAAACCTGCCCCCCCACCAAAAAAAAAAAAGTACTGTGAGAAAACAGAAGAAAACCAAGAATCCATATAAGTCAAAAAGGAAAGCACTTCAAGGAGATTTATCAACAAGATCCAGTGTCTCGTGAGATCCAGGAAGCCAGCCACAGGATCTGGCCATGCAGGACAGCATCATCTTCCAGAAGGTGTGATGAGCACAAAAGCTCCATTCAAGTGGCTCGGGAAGCAAATGCATGAACTAAAGGAGCCACATGTAAACATCTCTTTCTAGAAGTACCATGCTGAAATAAAGGGTAAAAGAAGGCCCCAGATAAAGGGAAGAGAGCAAAGGAAAACCTTCCAGAGGAAGGAGGTAGGAGCATATTGTGCTAAGGAGGAAGAGTGAAGAGAAAGGTTCAGTTGAAAACACGGCGGGTGTTAGGGAGTGAGGCCTCGGAGAAGGCAGGACAGATGGAATCCAGAGCTCAGGTGAGACCCTGAGTGAGAGGAAGAGCACTGAGCCTGGAAGGGAAGGAGAGGGGACGGTGTATCCATTTCCTACAGCTGCTGTAATAAAGTGTCACAAACTGGCCAGCTTCAAACAGTAGAGATTTATTGTCTCACTGTTCTGGGGGCCAGAAATTATGGTGTCGGCAGGGCTGTGCCCTGTCAAGGCTGCAGAGGAGAATCTGTGCCATGCTCTTCTCTCGGCCTCTGGTGTCACTGCCAATCCTTGGTGGCTTGTCATTGCCTTTCTCGAATGTCCACCTGCGTTACTGCATGGCCTTCTCTCCTCCCGTGTCTGTGTTCCATCTCTCCTTCGTGTAAGGACACCAGTCATATTGGATGAGGGGCCCACCGTACTCCTGCGTGACCTCATTTTCATTTAGTTAATTACATCTGCAATAATCCCGTTTCCAAATGATGTCACATTTGAAGGTATCAAGGGTTAGGATTTCAACATCTATTTTTTCGTAGGGGGAGAGGGACACAATTCAATCCACAACAGATGGTATCTTTACTTTTCAGGGAAATCAGTGGCTGCAATTGAGACAGATGGTGATAGACAGAGAAATGATTTCATTCCAAGGGCAACAGCTGTTTCTTTGTCACCGTCTTCCTAGCCCCTGGCCTGTAGATGTGTGCTGGAGTAGCATGCTGATAGTAACCTACATGTTTGTCATTTCTTATAATTCCCTTTTGCCCCATGACCCTCCCTCTAATTCCAGGCAGAGCTAATCAATCTGCCCTTGCTGTGTCCAGAAGCTGAGCAACAGAGAGAAAAAAGTCAATTCTCAGCTTTTGACTTTCAAATTAGACTTTTGAAATTCCCAATGGAGGCAGTATTGGTAAGAATGGGATTGTGAGTTCAACAGAATCACTAGAGTTTATGCCATAAACAAGAATAGGAAGGATAAATGAATTATTAATCAAAGAACCCATGTTCAAGCCGTAGATAAGATTCCACCACAGGCTGGAGAGAAGGTGGTTGGAGATGGATGAAGAGAGACAGTGAGGAAGAAGAGCTGTGCACCTGCTCCCAGGGCCGGCTCAGCCTCAGACTCTGGAGCCACCACCTCCCCAAGAGCACCTCCACTGTCAGCTGATGTAGAGGTTGGGCTGCCATGTATGATTAGGATGGAAGCAACCTCCACTGCTACAAACAATAACAATAATAATGAAGACTGAAAACCACGGGCCAAGGACAGAGGGGGTTTCTAAGGTCCATAGCAGGGTGGATATTTGTTGAGAGAAGAGCCAGCATAAGCAGGTTTTCTGATTCCTGAGAATGGTGATCGCCTCTTTACAGCGGCAGCAAGAATGGAGAGTATTGGCTTAGAGTATATTCCAATGGCAAAAATGTAACTTGTTTCTTTTGTATCCAGATTTGAAAAAAGTTCTAAGGAAGCCAAAATCTTTAAGTCTTCCCTCCCTTTTGACTGGCCTACTGACCAAAGCCAGGAAGAATTCTACGGGGAAAACCAATGTTTATTTTTAATAACAGACAATATGTGCTGAATGCCTAGTGTGTGACAGGTGCTGTGCTAAGCATTTTATATACATTACCGTATTTAACACTCAAATACTCCAGTAATGAAGGTATTGTTCCCGTTTTAGAAAGGAGGATGCAGAATCAGACTGGAAAAACAACTTGCTAAAGGTCACATAGTACAGTAGCATTTAAACCCAGGAATCTGTTGGAAACCCAAGAGGTGCTCCTAATCACTATACCATACTGCCTCTCTGTATAACACACATTTGTTTTTCCTTGAAAGTTCCCCTGTGATAACTAGAAAGAAACGTGCAGACATGAATTGCCACTAAAGACCTACTATGTGCCAGGCATTGTGCATTTGCATATACTACCTCCTTTCCAGTGCTCAGAAATTCCATGTGTCACTTACTTCAATCTTCCAGGAAGAGAGCTTAGGTTTCAGAAACAGCACCAGATTGGTCTATGGCTCAGTGACTTCCCTCAATTCACACCTAATGAGACTCATATAACTAATTCTGCCACTCCAATGCTCAGAAAATTGCACTGGTGCCCCCTTTGGGTTACAAAATAAAGTCCACGTTCCTAATCTGGCTCTCAAGGCTCCTGCAACCTGTGTAGTCTATTTCTCTAACATTATTTAGTACGTGTTCCCGACCCCTGGCAACTGAATTAAGATCTCTCTTCTGACCCACACACATTTGTCTGTGTTCCCCGTGACATTATCATGTTCAAACTTGCCTAAAGCTAGTTCTGTGCAGGAATCACCTTTCCACCAGCTATGGGACATCTTGAGGGCTAGTTCAGGATTTAATGCCTGTTCCCCAAAGCACCTCGAAGCATCTGGCACATGGCAAGAGCTCAGTGAATGTCAAAAAAAAAAAAAAATTTAAAGACACAGTTCTTGATTCATGGGAAGAGGGAAAAGCAGAATAAAAGATCCCTGGTCTAGGGATGCTTTCACTATAAGCCCCAGTACTGGAGAGATCACGTAGCTTACCTGAAGCAATGTAAAGTCAATCCTGTAGGCTGCAGTGTGGAGGAGGTTAGCTGTCAGGTTCTTAGATCATAAGCAACAGAAACCAACACTAGCTGGTGTAAGCCTATGAGGGAATTGATTGGAAAGTTACCTGCATGCTCACAAAACTGACAGGAAGTCTGGCCTTACAGGACAAAAACACTCGACTGTTGGGGCCTGGAATTAATGAACTCCTCATTATCCTCTCTCTTTTGTGTTCCTCCATTGAAAAATCAAAGTTCTGAGACACAGTGCAATTAGCCTAACTCAGGTCATATGCTCAGCCGAGTATAATTATCCCCCATAGATCCCTCTCTTCCATTCTGACAGGGCCGGACGGCCGGCTGTTCCTTCAGAGAAATTTGGAGGTTCTAAGTGCTTTGCCTTTTATAAACCCACCCAGAATGTCCCTGTTTCCATTGTCAGGGCCCTACTCTTTCTTCAACTTTCACAGGAGCCGTATAGCCCACAGATACCGTCATTCAGCAATCCATGGGCTCAAACTCCAACTCTGGGCTTTGGCTATTTCTGCTCTGAAATTAGAAGAATTATGAGAAGCACTCCCAAGTTTCATTCAATTCCTTGAATTTACCATCTAGGAATTTGAGCTTTTGTTTCTGTGGTTGAAGTTACGTGTTGCTGTTAGCGACACCCACCCCTGCTTACTGTATCAGGCACTGTTCCTGGTCACGCACAGTAGAAACACATCTGGCTTCCTTAACATACTTATTCAAAAGGTATTAAGGAACTCGCACGATTAATTAATTGGAAGGCTGGACAACCAGATTTTGAGACAGGATGAAAACCAGATCAAAAACAAGTGAACCCTCAGGAATGGGCTAGTGGCATCGGCTCTGTATCATTTTGCTCTAGCCCCAACAACCCAGGATGAGGAATCTGGAGGGCAGACTTAGAAGCGTGCCCTCCCTTGGCTGGACCAGGGCAGTGACGGGGAGGATCCGGCAGCAGGAACATCCAGTGATCCCTTTAGCTTCTGGGAAAGCAGGACACCCTGATTTACTGCAAGGAATTGGGTTATTAGGAAGGCAAAGTAGATGTGAGGTGGCTAAAAGTACTAAATAGCAGCTGTCACTGGCCCTTTGAGCAAGCGCATCTCAGAGACGGCATTTGCATTCGATACCACCTTGGACCAGGCTCCAGGAATCTCAAGCCAAGACGGACTGTCCATTCCTGATGGGGAAGGAGAGTCGAGGTGTGAGTCAATATCCTTTTTCTAAGTTTGCTCTTGCCTGAAATCAAATCAGCAGGAATCTGTATGCTAAGTTCTGTTACTATGACTCCTTATAAAAATGTTTGGGCTTAATTGTGGTTTAATTATCTAACTTCGGTTTTTATCATGACCCAGCGACAGAAGACCTCTTTTGTAAAACTGCTTTGGAGACATCATCTCTCTGTTGTTTGATGTTCCTTATATAAAGAACCATATAATTTCTTGAAGTCCAGAACTAGAAAAACCTTCTGAAAAATGAATGGCGAATTCCTCCTTTAGTCAGGCAGTGGTCACCCCTGAAGCCATCTGATTCCTTGTTGCCTTATGCATGAGATAATTTGTTAGGTTGTGAGCATCTGGCATCCACTTCCCCTTCCAAACATCCAAATAAATACCTTTTGAATGATTACTTCCCCCAACTGGTGGGAGTGTAATCAGCACACACACATGTGTGTGCGGGCAGGGAAGCGTCAGATGCTCCCTCTCTGTAATTTGAATTTTGAAAGGAGAGACAGAGATTGAGAATGGCTGGAATTCCCTTCCATCCCCAAAGCGGGTCCTTCCCAGACCCTCCGGGCCCTGTGTCTGCTGTGGTCACTCTGCCTCTTCAATTCAGGAGCTGCCCACCCCCTGCCCATTCCCACATTGCCATCTGCGGATTTCCATCAGCTTTGTGGTCCCCATCATTATTCCAGAAACGATCTCGTCTTGTTTACATTAGGCTGAGCTAATATCTGTTGCCAGCAGCCAAATACAACTCACTGAGAAAGTGCAGGTGTCAGGAAACTCTGAGAAGTATTTCGGTTTGGGGATTTTATTTTGTTGTTACTGTTTTGTTTTGCTTAATTGCTTCATTGTTTTCTCAGAGCTCAGCTAACAAAGAGATGTAGTGCAAGGTGTGTGGATTCTGGGATCGAATTCACCCAGGTTTCGCTTCCTGCTCTACCACTTACTAGATGCGTGACTTGGGAAAACCAACCTCTTTTAGCCTCAGGTTTCTGACACATAAAATCGGCTATTTCTATTTACCTTGAGGAATTTAGCTAACATTAAGTAAGAAAACATACAAAACACTTAAAATAATGGGAACTCATTATTATTGAGAATATTACTATTGTTGCTCTTTTCCCCTTTTCTTCCCCATTATTGCTGAGAGCAGGCAGTGTGGAAAGTTCCCAGTTATACCCAGAGCAGTGATTTTAAACTGGGTTTTGAAAGTCTCTGGGGTTCCTCAGCAGCCCGTAGAATGCTGCTTAGGTGAAGGGAGTGAAGGGGAGTGCACAGTTCACAACAGTGTCATGATTTAAAATACTGGGAAAGGCACGGTTTTAGACAGGAGCGTCACATGACGGCCCATGGGCCAAACTGCGCCTGCTGCCTATTTTTGCAAATAAAGTTTTATTGGAACACAGCTATGCTTATCTGTTTTTGTATTTTTTTATGACTGTTCTTGTGCTACAGCACAGCAGTGAGTAGTTGTGGCAGAGACGGAATAGCCTGTAAAGCCTGAAATATTCACTGTCTGGACTTTTATAGCAAAGCCTGCTGGTCCCTGTTGCCGAGCGTGTTCAGAGTGGGCCGAGGAGAGATGTGACAGTGAGTGGCACGCCAACTTCAGGCTGCCTTCTGTCCACGGAGGGTGTGTGCTTCCAGCCAGAGCTGCCTCCTCTGAGCAGCCCACACAGAACCCACACAAGAGGAGCTCTACAGGATTTAAACTCTGTTCACTCATGAGCTTCAAACCACTCCCCACAACTACTTCACACCTTCCCTGTCCTGCTCTTAAGCGTCCGCCTCCACCCCCAGCTTCACTGCTTGTTGACTCCTTTCCCATATCACCCCTGCTGTGGCCTTAACTGCAAAGTACCTTTCTCCTTGGACCTGGCCCTGGGGACTCTCCACCTGCAGCACGGGCAGCCAGTGCTCCATCCACCCTTCTCAGCACCTGCCAACCCAACCCCAACCCAGCCTCACAGCTTCCTTCTTCCAGGGTTGGCTTTAAATCCAGGGGAGACAGAACCCCCAGAAGTAGCCATTATCAGTTATTGGTGGGAGTTGGTGGACGAGTGCCCCAACCTTCCCACCCCTCAGTAGAGACAACTCTGAGGTGTGGTCTTTGCCATCTCTTTGGCAGGGTGAGCCTGAGCCGCCCACAGGGCCGTGCTTCCTTCCCTCCCCGTCTCACTTCTCCAATTTCCTGCTACTATTTCTGGGATCTTCTCCCAAATAAACCACTTGTGCTCTCATCCTTGTCTCAAAGTGTGTCTCCAGGAGACCCAGCCTAAGGCCCCTACACTGGCTTCCATCAGACTCACCCCAATTCCCACTGAGTTGGGTCCACTCTCAGGCAAGAACTACACAGCTTTCTGAAGGCAGGAGTCTCACAAATCAGAAGAGGCCACATATTGAATGATTTCATGCATGCAAGATAGTCAGAATAGGTAAGTACATAGAGACAGAAAGTAGATTTCAAGGGGCTAGGGAGAGGAGGGAATGGCTCAACGGGTACAGAGTTTCTGCTTGGAGTGATGAAAAAGTTCTGGGAATGGTGGGGATGGTTGCACACGCTGTGACTATCATTAATGCTACTCAACTGTACACTTTAAAATGGTTATAACGGCACATTTTCTGTTGTGTGTTTTACCACAATTTTGAAAAAAAAATCAGTAAGAAAGGTAGCAGATTCTCAGAACATTTCAAGTAAGGAAGAGACTCTACATGTTCCTTCCACTCCCCAGATGTCATTCACCTGCCCTCAGCCTCCTGCTCCTGTGCTGGGGTTGCAGCCCCATTGACTGGGTCTGTGGATGCCACATAGAGACTTCCAAGTCAAGCTGGCCTGCCTGTGTCATGCCCAGAGCCAGCTGCACAGAGCTGTGTCCACATACAGATGGGAGGTCCTCTCAGTTTAACCCTGTGGATGCCTCCACACTGCTTGGCTGCCCTCTTCCACATCCAGACCCTGAGGTCAATTGGGAGGCTAATGACATCCATACGGATGATGCTTGAACTGAAAGTGCATGCAGCTGCTGGGGCTGCCGGAACCAGATGTTTGGCTGATGATCTTCACTGGCTGAAGATGATCTTGTCTGGAGTGGTGTTCACAGGAGACTGCTTGCTGAGAAACTACTTCTCAGTCTTAGAAAATGCTTGTCTCTCATGAGCCTAAAATAGAGCGCCTGAGTTTTAGGGAACCTGGGAACCAAGAGAGGCTGTAGTTTCGAAAAGCAGAGGTCACCCACTGGGAGGTGTATGGTTTGCAGATACATTTTGTTTGGCTCTCACAGCATCCTTTTAAATTAATTACCATCATTTACAAATTGCTTACCCAGGCACCACCTCCTACCTCATGCCTGGCTTGCTTTCCCTATTTCATATCACTCGCCTGGCCAGAGCACAGATTTGCATTTGTTTTTCTCAGTTTAATGACTCTGAGGCATGACATGATTAAATGGCTTGTCCTGAGCTGCTGTCCCCGTGTAGGTGCTGAAGAGTGGGACACAGACAGAATAATCATGTCTTGGCTTCGTTTCTCTAAAACAAAGCTCCCACTCAAAGCACACAATGGTTCCTTTTACATAAAGGAGTTTTGGAACCCTCACTCATCGCCCTATGGCAATGTGGTGCAGAGAATGCAGCCACAATGGGGAACCCAGAGACCCGCAAGGATCCTGAGTCCCGAGAGCTCAGCTATGACCCACATCTGCCATCTGTGGGAAGGAAGCAAGACCTTCATTCACCTCAACTGAGTAACCTTTTCCCTCAAGGTAGGTCTTTGTTTTTTCTTTTTTAAATTCACTTATGTATTATACTTTAAGTTCTGGGGTCCATGTACACATCTTCCAGGTTTGTTACATACTAGTAGGTCTTTGAGTAAGGACGTGCAGCAGATGCTAGTACCTCAGCAAACCAAGATTCCTTTTCCTCGTGATCATTCAGCCGGCCCACATTTCCTAGCCTCCTTTACACTTTGGTGGGGCCGTGTGGCTGCGTTCTAGCCAGATTAGCAGAAGTGAGGTCCTTCCCATGCATAATGCTCCATCCTCTTTCCCTTTCCATGGGTGGAATGGAGAGGAGCTGAGGCATTGATGGAGGGCAGAACCACAAAACGGACGAAGGACCCTGGGTTCCCGAGTCACTTCTTGGAGGAGTGGCTCTAACAAGAAAACACCTACATCAGACTGTTGGATGAATAATCAATCGATGTGTATTTTGTTAAATCATTGAAATTCTAAGGTCACCTACTACAGCAATTGGCCTATCATGGTGAATAGCGCATAAGACAAGACGCTTAAAGAAGGCACACTTGCGTAAATTACATTGTAGGGGGCAAGAAAAATGCAGGGCAGAGAGGAGACATTATGGATAGGATCAAAACAGCTCTTGGCTTCAGTGGTTACGGATTCTCACTAGTCTCAGCTGAAGCTTATCAAAGACTACACATTAGCCACCATGTCTGCCCTGCATCCATCAAACGCCACTGGATCTGCTGGGCCATGTGGTTCAGGCAGAAGGGCAACTTCCCCGCAGCCTGTATCTACGGCAGACCCCTTTCTTCTTAGTCCTACTAGAAGCTGGCAGGCTTCAGAGTCACCTGACAAATAGATCACCAACACATTCCCAAGTGTGGTATATGCTGCCTCCAAAATCAAAGAGACCCACCAATTCTGTGTCTCTTCTTGGTGGTAGGGGGAGTGAAGTGCAAAAACCGGTCCCTCCGCATGAAGAGATATCCTGGCATAGCTCGTAATTCTGAACTCTGACAAGTCTTCATATCGGGCGCTTGAATCTTCATGACATTTATCTCCCAGCTTTTGGCAGACATAATTTACTGAGGCATTAGTGTTCTTATCAATTACTTGTCTCCCAGGTCCAATTAGCATAATGCCCAACATTGCTCTACCTTCTGTGAAATGTCAAGATGACCAAGATCTCTTCAAATTATGATGTCACAGACAGGGGGGTGTTAACGAAGCCCTGGGGGAAGAGAGGGAATGTGTACTTCTGTCCTTCTCACGTAAATGCAAACTGCTGTTGATCCTCCTTACCGATAGGAAATTGAGGACATAGTCACCGGATCAGAGGCTATGCATGATCGTTTCCAGTGAAGAAAGCATACTGAGCACAGCAGGTGTGACTGGGGCTACTCCTGGCTAACTGTATAGTAGTCTGCCACCATCTATTATGAACCATCTGGCGTTTTAATGAACTACACAGGTGAATTGAATGAGCAATTTCACTAAACATGGCCTGAAAGGGCCCACCACCATCCTTTAAGGCAATGGTTCTCAAACTTTAAAATTCATCAGAATCACCTGGAGTGCTCATTAGAAAACAGATTGCTGTGCTCCACTCCCGAGTTTTTTAATACAGTAGGCCAGGAGTGGGGCCTGTGAATTCACTTTTTTAGAAAATTCCCAGGGTTCTACTGGCCCAGGGGCCATACTTTGAAGAACACTGCTTTAAGTGTTCATTAAAAATCCTACTCTCCAGTTTCTTCAAGGATACAGTATTTTTGTCTGATTTACTAACTTGGTTTGAAAGTTGAGAGACAGTTTCAGAAGATTTTATTTGGCCCTTTCTATCATGATGGCTCTCATTCCAAGGTCAGGAAGCCAAGGCGAGAGCTCTACCAGCTGCTAAATATAAGCCTTCCTAATTATACACTCAAGGACAGGAATATAATGACCCACTGAACCAGTCTGAGCAGATGTGGGCCAGGACTCCATTCATTACCTGACTTCTCTAAGCTCCTATACTGATCAATAGATACAGATCCTTTTGGAAAAGAATTGGAGGAATATTTATTGGAAATGCTTATAGCAAAATCCTAAAGGAGACCTGGTCTCAACTTCAATCAATAAACTCTGGGTTTGTGATATGGCTTGAATCTGGAAACTGGGTGAAAGACCGTGACCTTCCATCATGACAACTATTCAAAGTCTTCTGCTGCTAAAATCTTAGGTTTTGTTCATTTGTTTGTTTTTATTAATCAAGACAAGCCACAGGTTAATCAGGTGCCCGTGTATCTTTCCCTTAATCCACAGTGACCCCATCAGTTCAAGGTACTGCTTCTCTGCCCCGATATCCATCACAGAAATCTCACCCCCTCGCCTCTGATGGCAAAGTGCTGCCACCCAGCCCCTGCTATTCTAGAACCGTACTGTCGACATTGGCAGGAAGGAGCCAGTGCCAGGACAGTGTCCTCTGCCATCTACCCACCTGGCTGAGGAGAGCCATCACTGACATTCTTAGAGAATCTGGGGGCCCCTCACAAGTGCATCTTTATTCACTTAATGAAGGGAATGTCCTCTGGGACCTCTTAGGGGACACTGTCAGGTGGTGAACTCTTCATGTTACATAATAACTTAATTTTAATACCCCATCCTTTCTGGGCCTTCTGATCTCTTCCTCAATATTTTGTCCTGGCAATTTCCTCCTTCTCCACCTAACTTACTGCAGGTCATCGTCATGTCTAGTGTCAGCAGCAATTTAGATTAGTTGTTCTTTCTAGGATGTTAAATCCTGAGTCATGAGAGAGGGTTCCCATGTCAATAAATTTTCCCCTAGTTTAGCCAGCATATATCCAAGTGCAGCAATTTTATTAGTGGGCAAAAAAAAAAAATCATACGGGTGTTTGTGAACTCAATAATTCATGAGAAAGCATGACCATAGAGGAAACACTTGACAACTAAGTGGACAGATCACTCACTCATGAGGGTCAGCCAGAGTCTCTCGTCAGCTTTTGCAAAGCTTGTGCCATAGGGGTGTGAAATGGAGGGGCTGTGGGGATAAAAAAAGAGGGTTAGTCATGGGCCCAGGGTCATGGGCTTCATCTCACCAAAGCTATCTAGAGTGTCCCTGATGAACACCTGGCTCCCCCAGCCACAGAAATCTTGACAGAACACCAGACCTCAAGAAGACCATCCACTTGGTAGGAAGTTCATTATACTGAATCCCTTCCATCTTAAAGGGACAGTTATGCATCCTATTCTGAAGATGCCTTTGCCTTCTCTGCCCACACTGCTTCAGTCAGCACCACCATTCAAGGGTTTACCAAGTTATATTTCTATAGCTCTGAGTTTATCTTAGACCTACAGACCCTGTTTTGGCTGGGAAGATGAGACAGCAAGCTCATAACCATGAAATCTACTTGCCTTAATGCATCACCTCAAAGCAGACGGCCTACGAGAATGATGAAATGGACTATTAAAAGCTCAACTAAGTTACCACTTTGGGGACCACTTCCTGCAGAGTCGGAGTGCACTCCTCCAAGACGTAGTATTAGCAAGGCACCGGCAGTTATACTGTGCTGGGCCCCCAGGAGCTAGAATGTGCAGATCTGGGAACCCAGAGATAGAAGTAAAATGAACATTTCTAATCATCACTTTGGTTTATGAAATTTGTGCTTCCTGTCATCACAACCCCAGGGTCTGCCAGATTAGAAGTCCTGGTTCCCAGGGGCACAGTGGAGAATGCCTCAAACAGAGGGCACAGTATGGGTTCCACCTTATTTGACGCTACAACCATCACCTGGTTACTTTGGGCTCCTCGTGCTCGCCGACAAGCAGGCAGAGAAAGCAGGCACTATACTGGTTACAGTGCTCAACCCTGACTACCGTGAAGTTACACTTGCCGTTAAACAGTGGGGCAAGGAAGAGTATGCCTGGAATTCAGGGGATTTACTTGGGCATCTCTTTTTATTGCCTGTTGATTGAACCACAGCCTAAAAACGGCAAGGCAACTAAGGGCTCACCCTTCAGGGGTGAAAAGTTTTGGTCCCTCCACCAAGCAAGCTACCTAGAAAAGCTGAAGTGCTGGCCAAAAGCAATGAAAATCTGGAATGAGTGAGGAAGGAGGGGGGTGATGAATACCAACTACAGGTTTAAGACTACTCGCAGCAGTGGGAACGATCGATTCTGCTAACCCTCCTCTATTCTGTCTCTGAAAGAACATATGGCTGGCCACTAATGTGAAGATTCAGCAACAGATTGGGCTTCATGGAGGACACAAGTAGATCTGAGTGGCACAGGGGAGCGCCATGTCACATACTCCTCGGTACCGCTTCACATCCGCTCCGCCCCACTGTGTTGGCCTCACCTCCTGCCTGTGCTGTGGGTCTTTTACTTCTTGTGCTTGAATTTCTCTGACTGTCAAGGTATGAATGCCTTAGGGAGCCACCAAGATCTGCAAATTTGCAGCTTTAGAGTTCGAGGAAGGTAACACCCCCCGAGACAACCTTCAAGCAGTGGTGAAATGGTAGTAGGTACATCATTTGTTCTCCTGATCCAATGACGTACAACTATGAGAAGTAGTCTGTGCGCTACAAAAAGTCCCAGTGGGATAGAACTTTAGCTCTTGCCATGGTGACCAACACGATAATGCACCTTTATATTAGCTTTATCTAATTATGTATTTTAACTTCATTTGTCCCTCACTTCTACTCCCTGGAAACATTTTCCAAATAAACCACCTGTATGTATGCAAGCCCTCAACTCAAGGCAGGGGTCAGCAGCCCATAAGCAGCATGTTTAATTAGGGAGTGTAAGAAGTAAAGAAGGACAAGAATAGAATTCCTGAGACCCACCAATTATAAGAGTGGAGTGGAGGAATAAGAGCAGGTGAAAAAGAAGTAGCCAGAGAAATAAAAGGAAAATCAAGAGAGACATTTCCCAGAAGCCAAGGGAGGAGAGTGAGTCAAGAAAGAGAAAATGCACAGTGAACCCCAGTAATTTTCAAAGAGAAATCAAATGAGACAGGGCTGGAGAGAAAAGGAATAGGCCTTGCAGAACTTGTTGCAAGCAAAGTCCATGAAGTGATGGAGGAAGAACTCAGATTACAGTTAGCAAAGCACTTAGCTGGAGATGAGGAAAAATAGATGGAGAGGGCAGATTATCTTTTTAAAAGTTAAGTAGAAATGAGATGCATAGAGCAGTAGGAGGGAAAGAGGAACTTTGAGTTGAAATAGAAATTTGATTTTTTTTTTTTTAAGCAGGATCTTGCTCTGTCACCAGGTTGGAGTGCAGTGGCACAATCACAGCTCACTGCAGCCTCAATCTCCTGGGATCCAGCAATCCTCCCACCTCGGCCTCCCGAGTAGCTGGGACCACAGGCACATGCCACCATGCCCAGCAGATTGTTTTATTATTTGTAGAAACGAGGTCTCACAACGTTGCCCAGGCTGGTCTTGAACTCCTGGACTCAAGCAGTCCTCCCACCTGAGCATCCCAAAGTGCTGAGATTACAAGTATGAGCCATGGTGCTTGGCCTTGATCTTGTTTTAGAAAGAAGAAAGTTGGTCATGTCTATACACTGATTGAGGGTCAACAGAGTGGGAGAGATTGAAGGTAGAACAGAGCTGGTGAGTGGTTGATGCAGTGTGGACGCGGTGGCTAGACTCTGGGAAGGGAATGAGGTCTAGGGTGTAAATGGAGGGAGATCTTTGGATAAGAGGGGGTGTAGTTCATCCACTGGTGAGAAAAAGGAGGTAAAGGGGAGGACAACAGTGTGTTTCTAGGGGAAGCAAGAAACGGGCCAGTAGCTCAGAACACCCAGACATAACATACAAAAGTCAGAGAGAAGAAGGGTGGGAGTGGGATCCCAAGGAACACCAGCATACAAGATACAGCACAGGAAGAGTGCCAGTACAGGGGACTGGAAAGGAGCCTAGAGAGGCAGCAGAAAAACCGGCCAATCCTTTAGAAGCCGGGAAGGCTGTAAGCATACATGCTTGATAGAGTTGAATGGGAAATGTTAGCACAGGAAGGAGAGAATAAAAAGAAAACTGGAGGAGAGATCCAAGATGGCCGATTAACAACAGCTCAGGATTGTAGCTCCCAGTGAAAGCGCAGAGAGTGAGTGGACGCCGCACTTTCAGACGAATTTTTGTTGCCCACAGACTAGGAGATTCCCGGCGGAGGAGCCACACGG
>CAUYLG010059991.1:0-21039 GCA_963573385.1 Cacajao melanocephalus
CTGCTCAGGCACCAGGAGCCTTTGGGGCTGAATGAATGATTGCTATGGCCCAAGGTAGGGCACATTTCCGGGGCAGGGTAGAGACCTGTGTATTTTTCCCCCAGATAAGAAGATAGAAAGATTGGACACGGATGATTTGGACGAGATCGAGAAAATAGCCAATTGAGAAGCTCTACTAGCCGCTGGTGCCAGCCCTGGCACTGCCCCAGCATGGGAGACAAGTGGGTTCAGGGCACAGGCCCCGACATCACCCCAAGGACAACGGCACGAGGAGAGAGAAACTACCTACCTCACTTCAAATTATGTTTGGACTTGACAAAAATGTGCGCAAATGATGGGGGGCAATAGAAGGAAAATTTTGCATTTTGGAAAATTGGGTCCTTTCACCACTTTTTTAAAGCTGCATTTCCCCCATCTTTATAGTAATCTGGTCACACTGGCATTCACTGGCCCCAGGACCCCCTCTTGATTTTGGCTAGGCATTGTGGAACCAGCTCCAACCCCTGAAGAAATGGTAGACATGGAGGTTATGTGGAGGAGGCCTTGCAGGACATGGTGTGAACCCTGCCACCATGGATGGAACAAGGGAAGCGTTAGCAGAGAGGCCAGAGCTGCCCCCATCTGTCTTTTCACTGAACGATTCACACGTGTTTCTCCTGTCCTTGGGGCCGTCTTCCTTCTGAAACCCAGAGACTTCCTTGGTCATCCCTTCTCCTTTTCACCTCTGTTCTCCACAGCAGAAAGTGGTCCTCTGTCTCCCTGATGAGCAGCTCAGCTACTTTTCTATACTTCAGATTTGGGGAGAAACACGGAAGTCAATGAATCCTGACCCCTCGAGAGAGGGTCATCTGGCAAGGGCTGATGAAGGGGCTGGGCCTGGGCCTGCCTTCTCCTCCTCTCAGATGCTCCCTCTGCTTAGGCCCCTGGTACTCAGTCGTGGCAGCCAGGAGACTCCAGGTGAGTTTCTGAGCACACACGTAGTTGGTTCTTACCCCTGGGGTGTCACACTGGGCCTGGAGCTGAGTAAGAGTTTGGAATGGAAGTTATGACCAAGGGAAAACTCTGATTATGCTGTTTATCCATAATAGTGGACATTACGGGGTACTTTGATTCCTACATCATATGAATAAGGATGGATTGGCCGGGCGCAGTGGCTCACACCTGTAATCCCAGCACTTTGAGAGGCAGAGGTGGGCAGATCAGTTGAGCTCAGGATTTCAAGACCAGCCTGGCCAAATGATGAAACCCCATCTCTAATAAAAATAGAAAAAACTTAACCGGGTGTGGTGGCACGCACCTGTAGTCCCAGCTACTGGGGAGGCTGAGGCAGGAGGATCGTTTAAGCCTGGGTTGAGGCTGCCGTGAGCTGACATGGCACAACTGCACTCCAGCTTGGGTAACAGTAAGACCCTGATGCAAAAAATAAATAAGGATGGATAAATTATAGCTGTATGCATCATTCATTATGCTAAGTAAGACATTTTAAAGTAATTATGAGAAATGCTTTACTAATCATGTTTTTATTTGTATTTTTCCGCTTATTAGACAAATATATACTCATTTTAAAAAGGCGTGTGTGCATAAAGTAAGAGTGCTCTCTATCCCTACTCCTCTGGGATCCTGATTCCTGGCAGCTTGGTGAATATTCTACTATATTGCCTTTTATTTGCATAAACCAACCCATTTTTCTTTTTAAAAAAATGGGAACACTCTATTCACACTACTATGTAACCAGCTCTTCACTGATCAGCCAGTGTTAGACATGTTGATATGTCCAGCACACATACATCTTCCTTGCCCTGGAAACATTGTCCATTGTCCTTCCGGCGTGTGGCTGTCCCCACATTTATCTCCTGGTTCCTCTAGTGACAGGCATGGGGGATTTCCACTACATGGCTGTTACCCACAGTACCACAATGCACATCTTTTTTTTTTTTTGGAGACAAGAGTCTCACTCTGTAGCCCAGGCTGGAGTACAGTGACGTGATCTTGGCTCACTGCAACCTCTGCCTTCCAGGTTCAAGTGATTCTCTTGCCTCAGCCTCCCAAAGCGCTGGGATTACAGGTGTGAGCCACTATGCCCAGCCGGAACACCTTTTTTTTTTTTTTTTAAAGATTTCTTTATTGCTTATTTATCTTTGTAGAGATAGGGTCTCACTTTGTTGCTCAGGTGGTCTCAAACTCCTGGGCTCAAGCAGTCCTGTCTCAGTTTCCCAAGTAGTTGGGATTATAGGCATGAACCCTTTACCCAGCCTATAATCTTTGACTTTTGTTCTTTTTTTGAGACAGGCTCTTACTTTGTCACCCAGGCTGGAATACAGTGACACGATCTCAGCTCACTGCAAGCTCAGCGCAGTGTCAAGTGATCCTCCTGCCTCAGCCCCCGCAAGTAGATGGGACTACAGGCCTGTGCCATCACTCCCAGCTAATTTTTGTGTATTTTGTAGAGATGGGGTCTCTCCATGTTGCCCAGGATGGTTTTGAACTCCTGAGCTTAGGGTGTCCCAGAGTGCTGGGATTATAGCCATGAGCCACCACTCCCAACTTTGTTATTATTTTTAAGCACTTGTAAAAATCACTTCAGGATATATTCCTGGAAGTAGAATTGTTGGGTCAAAGAGTAGGGACATTTAAATTTTTGATTCATTGCCAGTTACGCTTGCCAAAACATTTTTACCAATTTATGTTACTGTGATAGAAAAATACGTATTACCTTACATGCTTGCCAACACTATTATCAGTGTTTAAAACTTTGCCAGTCTGAGTGGCAAAAACAGATTATGTCATTGCTTTTTTGATTCTGATGTAGTGAGGCTTGGCAAACATTGTTTATTGGAAAATATTCTGTTGGGGAGCTGCCCATTCTTGTCTCATTATTAGTAGTTGTAGTTTTTATTGAGATAAAGTCTTGCTCTGTCACTCAGGGTGGAGTTGCAGTGCTGTGATCTTGGCTCACTACAACCTCTGCCTCCTGGGTTCACACGATTTCCATGCCTAAGCCTCCTGAGTGGCTGGGAATTACAGGCACGCGCCACCACCCCCAGCTAATTTTTGCATTTTTAGTAGAACGGGGGTTTCGCCATGTTGACCAAGCTGGTCTTGAACGCCTGACCTCAGGTGATCTGTCCGCCTTGGCCTCCCAAAGTGCTGGGATTACAGGCATGAGCCACTGCGCCTGGCCCCGGCCTGTGTCTTACTATTTGAAAGGAAGTAATTACGTACATGCAGCCCACACCTCAAGGAAGTTACGCCCTCCTTGAGGTCAGAGCAGCTACGTACATAAATTACTGAACTCTTCTGCAAGGGAGAGTTATCTCTTTTCCCCCATTGATTGATTTATTCAATCATGTACAGTATTTGTATCAATATAGACTGGTGATCATTTGGTTAAGATGATAACTTTTAAAACATTTTTTTTTTGAGACGGAGTCTCGCTCTGTTGCCCAGGCTGGAGTACAATGGTGCAATCTCAGCCTACTGCAACCTCTGCCTCTCGGGTTCAAGTGATTCTTCTGCTTCAGCCTCCCGAGTAGGTGGGATTACAGGTGCCCACCACCACGCCTTGTTAATTTTTTGTATTTTTAGTAGAGACCAGGTTTCACTATGTTGGCCAGGCTGGTCTCAAACTTCTGACCTCAGGTGAACCACCTACCCTGGCCTCCCAAAGTGCTGGGGTTACAGCATGAGCCACTGCACCTGGCCTAAGTGTGCTCAAGTCTTAGTTAAGGTTTATTTATTTCTATTTAAAGCAAAGACAGCTGAGATGTCACACTCTTCCCTTTCATGGTCTCCAGTGCGGTGCCTGTGGTAACAGCATTTCACAGGAAGCATCAGGGGACTGACTTGACACGGCCCCACAAGGGGGCAGCATCTCTTCCCTCTGTG
This sequence comes from Cacajao melanocephalus, assembly GCA_963573385.1. NCBI lineage: Eukaryota > Metazoa > Chordata > Mammalia > Primates > Pitheciidae > Cacajao > Cacajao melanocephalus. Next base: position 3,886 of record CAUYLG010059991.1, read on the forward strand.
GTCCCCTTTACCCATTCCATGACATGGTAGACACAAAAAAGATATTTATTGCAAAAAGGCCCTCTGTGTTTCACTGCATATGTTTATGTATTGGTTGAATTATTTTTGTAATTTTTAAAAAGGAAAGGCAAAGTCTTTTATAGCGAGGCTGGATGGAACTGGGCGCCTGAAGTGCAGATGCCATATGTTTCTTCTGCTTCACATGCTTCCCCTTGGAGAGATGAACCAGGCTGCCAGAGAGAGCCTATGCTGTTCTCAGCAGCAGAAACAGTTGCTAGAGGAAAGGTGTTAATTCCACACTCTGAGGACCAGGCTGGTCCAGATACCCACAGCTCCGCAAGCCTCACATAGGTGGGAGATGGGGACCTCCTCTTGTTATTTTGTGGGTTGATGGTAACCCAGACATAGACATGATGCAGAAGCTGTGATTTTTTTTTCCACAAGAGTAGTGAGAAGGAGCATGGATTCTTAATTCACACTTAAAATAGAATACTTTTATTTTTAAAAATATAGTTTCAGGCCGAGTATGGTGGCTTACATCTATAAGCCCAGCACTTTGGGAGGCTGAGGTGGGCAGATCACCTGAGGTCAGGAGTTCAAGACCAGCCTGGCCAACATGGTGAAACCCCATCTCTACTAAAAATACAAAAATTAGCTGGGCGTAGTGATGGGCGCCTATAATCCCAGCTACTTGGGAGGCTGAGGCAGGAGAATCACTTGAACCCAGGAGGCAGAGGTTACAGTGAGCCAAGATGGCACCACTGCACTCCAGCCTGGGCGACAAAGCAAGACTCTGTCTCAAGAAAAAAAATTATATATATATATATATACACACAGACACACACATTTATACACATATACATACATACACATATATATACATACAGTTTCAGGATTTTACCTTCCCTTCACCTAGCAAGGAATAATGCATCTTACCTTGCCAGACAGTCACAGAAGGTACTGCCTTGTCTGCTGCCTGTGGATGGGTAAAATACGTTTTGTTTTGTTTTGTTTTTGAGATGGAGTCTCGCTCTGACAGGCTGGAGTGCGGTGGCACCATCTCGGCTCATTGCAGCCTTCACGTCCCGGGTTCAAGTGATTGTCCTGCCTCAACCTCCTGAGTAACTGGGACTACAGGTGCGTTCCACCACGCCTGGCTAATTTTTTGTCTTTTTAGTAGAGATGGGGTTTCACCATGTTAGCTAGGATGGTCTCGAGCTTCTGGCCTTGTGATCCACCCACCTCAGCCTCTCAGTGCTAGGATTACAGGTGTGAGCCACTGGGCCTGTCCAAAATACTTTTAAAATATTTTATTTTGGCCAGGTGCGGTGGCTAACTCCTATAATCCCAGCGCTTTGGGAGGCAGAGCTGGGCAGATCACCTGAGGTTGGAGATCAGCCTGACCAAAATGGAGAACCCCGACTCTACTAAAAATACAAAATTAGCTGGCCATGGTGGCACATGCCTATAATCCTAGCTACTAGGGAGGCTGAGGCAGAAGAATCGCTTGAACCTGGGAGGCAGGGGTTGCGGTAAACTAGGATCATGCCATTGTACTCCAGCTGGGCCAACAAGAACAAAACAACGTCTCAAAAAAAAATTTTTTTTGAGTCAAGAGTCTCAGCCGGGCACGGTGGCTCACGCCTGTAATCCCAGCACTTTGGGAGGCCAAGGCAGGCACATCATGAGGTCAAGAGATCAAGACCATCTTGGCCAACATGGTGAAACCCCATCTCTACTAAAAGTACAAAAATTACCTGGGCATGGTGGTGGGCGCCTGTAGTCCCAGCTACTCTGGAGGCTGAGGCAGGAGAATGCTTGAACCGGGGAGGCAGAGGTTGCAGTGAGCCAAGATCACGCCACTGCACTCCAGCCTGGGCACGAAGAGCAAAACTCCATCTAAAAAAAACTGCAGTCTCACTCTGTCACCCAGACTGCAGTGCAGTGCTAGATCGTAGCTCACTGTGGCCTTGAACGCCTGGTCTTAAGCAATCCTCCCACCTTGGCCTCCCAGAACGCTGGGATTACAGTTAGCCTGTAGTTTACTGCTTGGCGGTAAAATATTTAATTGTGTCCTTCCTTCCTGCAGGCATGCTATGTTGTTCAGGCTATAGTGCATTGGTGAGATCATAGCTCAATATAGCCTCTATCTGTCAGGCTAAAGTGATCCTCCCATCTCAGCATCTAAGAGCAGCTGGGACTACATGTATGCACCACCATGTAAGGCTAATTTTTTTTTTAGAGATGGGATCTCACTATGTTAATACCCAGGTTGGTCTTAAACTGCTGGACTCAAGCAATCCTCTCACCTTAGCTTCCCAAGGTGTTGGGATTATAGGTGTGAACCACTGCGCCCAGCCCCAGATTTCTTTTTGTTATTTAAATTTTGTTTTCAAGAAATAAGCTTGAATCTGATACTCCCATATTTTAAAAATATCCATCAGCAGCTGGGCACGGTGTCTCACGCCTGTAATCCTAGCACTTTGGGAGGCCGAGGTGGGTGGATCACCTGAGGTCAGGAGTTCGAGACCAGCCTGGCCATCATGGTGAAACCCCATCTTCAAAAAAAAAAAAAAAAAAGTAAAAAAGAAAGAAATCCATCAGCAGAGCAAGTTGGCTCACACTACAATCCTAAGTGCTCGGAAGGCTAAGGTGGGAGGTTCACTTGAAGCCAGGAGTTTGGCATCATCCCAGTCAACTCCATCTCTAAAAAGATAAAATGAGAAATTAGTTGGGTGTGGTAGCATGCACCTATAGTCCTAGCTGCTCTGGAAGCTGAGGTGGGAGAATCACCTGAGTCCAGGAGTTTGCGGCTGCAGTGAGCTCTGCACCCACCTGGGTGACAGGAGGCCCTGTCCCTTTAAAAAAAAAAAAAAAGGCCGGGCGCAGTGGCTTACACCTGTAATCCCAGCATTCCAGGAGGCCAAGGCGGGTGGATCACCTGAGGTCGGGAGTTCAAGACCAGCCTGACCAATATGGTGAAACCCTGTCTTTAAAAAAAAAAAAGTCTCCATCATGACAAAGGAGGTCTCCACCGTGATAAAGGAGTTAAAGAAGCAACCAGAGGCTGGGCGTGGTGGCTTACACCTGTAATTCCAGCACTTTGGGAGGCCAAAGCAGGTGGATCATGAGGTCAGGAGTTCTTCAAGACCAGCCTGGCCAATATGGTGAAACCCCATCTCTACTAAAATTACAGACGTCAGCTGGGCGTGGTGGTGCGCTTCTGTAATCCCAGCTACTCAGGAGGCTAAAGCAGGAGAATCGCTTGAACCTGGAAGGCAGAGTTTGCGGTGAGCCAAGATCGCACCATTGCACTCCAACCTGGGCAACAAGAGCGAAACTCCATCTCAAAAAAAAAATCGACTGGGCTCCATGGCTTACGCCTGTAATCCCAACCCTTTGGGAGGCCGAGGTGGGCAAATCACGAGGTCAGGAGTTTGAGACCAGCCTGATTAACATGGTGAAACCCTTTCATGCCTGCAATCCCAGCACTTTGGGAGTCGGAGGTGAGTGGATCACCTGAGGTCAGGAGTTAGAGACCAGCTTGGCCAACATGGTGAAACTGTCTCTACTAAAAATACAAAAATTAGCCGGGCATGGTGGTGAACCACTGTAATCCCAGCTACTCAGGAGGCTGAGGCAGGAGAATCACTTGAACCCAGAAGTCGGAGGTTGCAATGAGCCAGCTAATTTTTGTACTTCTTAGTAGATACGGGTTTTGTCATGTTGGCGAGCCTGGTCTTGAACTCCCGACCTCAGATGATCCGCCCAGCCTTAAAACACCATCTCTGAAAAAAATCAGCTGGGTGTGGTAGCAGCTGGGATGCTGGGACCACAAATGCCTTGTTAAGGGCGGAGTGCAGTGCCTGACACATACACACCCTCCCAGGAACGTCATGGAGAATAAACTTCAGTTGAGTGCTGGGTAAGCGTACTTGGTAACCTTCAGCAGTCACCTACCAAGTGATCACCTCTTTCCAGGTTTACCAAATCCAAGTTCCAACTCCCCAGGCCTATTCTGGTCAGAGACACCCTGGTCCTGTGCCGCAGTCCCGAGCTTTGAGTTCTGGCCTCAAGGAGTCTTACGCCCAGTCACCTTACACCTCCCCCTCGTCCTTGTTCCCATCAACTCTAAACCTGTGAAACCACCCTTAGGTCCACAAGCAGCACCACCCAAGGCTCCCTGAGCCAGGTGTGGTAGTGTGTGCCTGTAGTCCCAGGTACTCAGGAGGCTGAGGCAGGAAAATCGCTTGAACCTGGGAGGCAGAGGTTGCACTGAGCTGAGATCAAGCCATTGCACTCCAGCCTGGGTGGCACAGTGAGACACCGCCTCCAGCATCTGTTCCAGAGATGGCTGTTCCCTCCCTTGTACCACGTGCAGTCAAGATGTGGGTCGCAGGCTCAGCACAGTGGGTCACACCTGTTATCCCAATACTTTGGGAGGCTGAGAAGGGAAGACTGCTTGAGCCCAGGAGTTCAAGAAGTCGAGACCAGCCTGGGCAACATGGTAAAACACTTTTTTTTTTTTGAAACGAGATGGCACCACTGCACTCCAGCCTGGGAGACAAGAGCAAGACTCCGTCCCTCCTCCCCCCCCCCAAAAAAAATTGCAGGTCACCTGTATCATGATGGAAATGGGGCTGTGTAGAGGCAGGGCTGTGCCAGAGGGGAATACCTGGCTTTGATGCACTCCCTGAGAGGTGGGGACATTGCAGCCTATAGCCACCCAAATGCATCAGAGCCTGATGGAGACCCAGAGACGTCACATTGATAGAGGCCAAAGTGGTTAAAGGACAGCCGCTGCAAGGAGCTGCTACCAGGAATTCTCTCCAATGACTTCCTCTTCGAGGAAACGGAAGAGGGGACAAGTTGAATTTTAACCAAAATGCTTGTAGCCTCTCGGATTTCAATGCCGTGGGGATTTTAGAGAGCAGAGTTCAGGAATGAGGTGCCTCCTTTATACGGGGTGTCTGGGAGTCATCTTGCCCCTCCCATATTCCCCAACATTCTCAGCCATTATCATCAGTCACAGCTACCTTCCAGAGACCGCCTTCTCCCCACCATCATGCCCATTTCAGAACAATGAAGGACTAGAGAGTTTTTTCTTTTTAATTCAGAAAGAGAAAGGGAAGGAAATAAAAAAGTTTGTTTAAATAACTATTGCAGAAAAGATCTGGCTGGATGCTGGGACCTACCTCTTAAAGGATGGGTATTTAATTTTTTTAAGAAGACAGTCTCGCTCTGTCACCCAGGCTGGAGTGCAGTGACACAATCTCAGCTCACTGCAACCTTCACTTCCTGGGTTCAAGGGATTCTCCTGCCTCAGCCTCCCTAGTGGCTGGAATTACAGGTGCACACCACCACGCCCGGCTAATTTTTGTATTTTTTTGGTAGAGACGGGGTTTCACCATGTTGACCAGGCTGGTCTTGAACACCTGACCTTAAGTGATCTGCTCACCTCGGCCCTAAATGCTGGGATGACAGGTGTGAGCCACCGTGCCTGGCCGGATTCATGATTTAAGACAAAATAAAGAAACAAGAAATAAATTATTCTGCTCAATACTGTTTGGCATAATTGCATTGTTTTTCATCTTTTCAACACTCAAAACAGCCTCTTCAGGAAGCACTGAGATGATGGGAGTGGCAAGACTGGCTGGGGCCCAGCTCTCTCAAACGGTGGGGGATGGGGGCACCCTGAGAGGCATTCTACTGCCTTCCCATCACCCCCATTTTTACTCTTCCTACTTTCGGAATTGGGAAGGACCACACTCAAGCTAAGTTCCCAATATATTAACTTTCAGAGGTGCCCACTGCCCGTCCCAACCCTCCCCTAACCAAGTCCCCTGCTGGTCCCTGTTCCCCTAGCCAGCTGCAGGACCCACCAAGGGCCAGGAGGCTGCCTGGTGGTGTCAACTAGGAAAAGGGGAGCATCTGCACCATCACTGTTGGGAAGGGGGTTCTATTAGTGGTTTGAGAGCTTCACAGAAGCCCTTTCCCCCTCCTAAACTTCCCCAGCCTCGGAGGGGGAGAATTCACCAGCAGCCCAGCCAGGGACCTAAGCTGGGTTCAGCCATGCAAGCAGCTTCCAGGTGGAACCCCAGCCGCGAGCTTCCCAGCCGTTCTAGAACAGGAGATGGAGAGCGGGGTAGAGGGAGATGGCCTGCTGTGCACAAGTCTCTTCTTCCCCGGCCGGCTGCAGGCTGCGGGCTGGGCCAGTTTAGGATTTGCAAAGAATATGCGGGTCGGCCACCCCTGGCAGCTTCGGCTTAACCAAAACATGAGCCCTAGGCAAAGTCACCCCCAGGCGAGAGGCGATGGGTGAAGGAGGTGCATGCAGCGAGCAGCCGGGCCCATCGCCAGCCTCCTTCCGCCATTCAGCCACCTCCCCAGAGCCGGCCGAAGACTGGGGAAGGGAGGGAGCCGGGAAGCAGGGTTTTTTTTCAGAGCAACAGGTAGGCTGGTGAGGAGGCCCCGGGCCCAGGGAGAGGCGCTAAGAAGGCTGCGGGTGAAAAGGAGGGCCGAGGGCACACGTGAGTGAGAGCACCTTGCACTGGAGGGGACAGGGCTTCCTCAAGCCCTGCCCTGTCCCCTCCACCTGTCCGGAGTTCGGCCCGGGCGCACCCCACCCTGCAGGGGACGCCACTCCCGGCTCCCTGGAGACGCGGCCGTCCCACAGTGCTGCCGAGGCGGGGCGGGGTGGGACGGTGGGTCCCGCGCTCCGGGCTCCGCCCCGACAGCGTTTCTTTGGTGGGTCTGCACGCGCCCATCCGGGCCGGCGGGGAAAGGGGCCAGGCGGCCACCGCTCTCCTGAGGCCCGCAGCGACGGCGGAGGGCGCCCACTCTCCTCCCGGGCCGGCCAGCGACTGAGACGCTCCTTCGGCGGAGCCTGAGAGAAGTGCTTCGCCGAAGCCCGCGCCATGCTCTCCTCCTCAGAAAGCGGGAAAGAAAACCGTAACCCAAAGCCTAAGTAAGTGGGGACTGAGCGGCCGCCGGCCCGCCCCCGAAGGCCATTGATTGGATGAGACGGGACCCAGCACCGGCACCGGAAGTTCTCCTTGAGTCGCATGATTAGCTGGGAGAAACAGAAGCTCCGCCCGACTGCAGCGCTGATTGGTGCCAGGCCCGGCCGGTCCCCAGAGTCTCGTGATTGGCGGGGGACAGCAGGCGCCCCCTGTACTGCAGCATGATGGGTCCCGGGTTCCAGGTCCCGGGCCGGAGCGCGGGCGCCTGACGGTAGTGCCGGGAGGGGCACGGCGAGGCCCAGCTCAGTTACCCCGGTAGACCTCAATCTTGCTGGCCTTGGCCAGCATGTCGATGATGTGGGCCTCGAAGTCCGCGTCGTGTACGCCTGTCTTCCGGAACTCGCCCGCATACCGGTTGTTCTCCCAGTAGTGGTGCCAGTTGCCCCGGGTGTCGGCCCCGAACCCGTACACGTTCACCTGCGGGGAAGCGCGGCGCAGCGTCACCCCAGGCGGGGACCCAGAGAACGGCTGGGGCGGCCTCGGAATGACAAGGAGGACAGGGGAGGGGGAGGCCCTGGGGAGATGCCGGACTCGCCAGGCCTGGCCTAAGGATATGGACTCAAATGGGGACACCACCTTCCCTTTGCAGTTGTCCTTCCTCTCCAGCCCTTGCTAATTCCTCCTTTCCTTATTTTTTGTGCTTTTGATCAGCACCATTGCAATGAAGTACTTGCTGGCAAGGTGGGCGTACTGGGCCTCAGCTCTGTTCTTGGTGGCACGGCAGCCCTGGCCACTGATGGAACGGGTTCTCTGAACGACTAAGTTCCATTTTTACACGAAGTAGGCTTGGGGCTCAGAGCTGGTGGGGGCAGCCGTTCAGTTGTAATTCAACTACATACACTCCATTCTATATATGTTCTTTTTTCCTTTTTCAAGACGGAGTCTTGCTCTGTCACCCAGGCTGAAGTGCAATGGCGTGATCTTGGCTCATTGCAACCTCCACCTCCTGGGTTCAAGTGTTTCTCCTGCCTCAGCCTCCTGAGTAGCTGGGATTATAGGCGTGCCCCACCACACCGGGCAAATATTTTGTATTTTTACTAGAGACGGGGTTCCCCCATGTTGGCCAGGCTGCTCTCGAACTTCTGACCTCAAGTGATCCACCCACCTCAGCCTCCCAAAGTGCTGGGATTACAGGTGTGAGCCACCGCACCCTGCCAATAATTTAAATTTTAAATGAAGTGATTTCGGGATTTAGTAAACTCATGACAGCAAAAAACATTTGGGAAACGCAGATCTATGCTTTACAGCCTAGAGGTGGGGGAAACCAAGGCCACATGGATTCTGCCTACAGAACCACATTCCTCTGGAAGCCTGCTAAGACTGGAGAGGGGCTGCACTCCTCTGTTCCATGGGTTCCCACTACCCCCGCCACAGGCCTACCCACCTCATCGCACACATGCAAGGCAAAGAAGAGCACCAGCATCCCTGTGGAAGGGTACCGTCCATGATGCTCTGTCCACCTGTCATGGATATACTTGAAGAAAGCTGGGTTGTAGATTTGGACCTGGGAGAAGAGACGACAGGTACACGAGGGGTTTAGGGGCAGAGATTCAGGCTAGACTGAGCAGATTCTGCTTCTCTATGCCCGTCAGCAGACATGTGTCTGTGTCTCCTGGCTCCTGTGGCATCTGCTGGGGTCAGGCATCCCGGCAGATGGGAACCCTGAGGTTCTGGAGGGGAACTGGAACACACCTGAGCCAAAGGACCAGGTGCATGGGCTGGGCCAGCACTGTTTCCACTGAGGTGGGGAGTAAGTGAGGAGCTTACCTTTTCTTTATCCACTCGAAGGAAGGACTTCACTGGGGCGTAGGTGCTGTAAGCAGACAGAAAGATAACATTTCAGGCCAGGTGCGGTGGCTCACGCTTACAATCCCAGTACTTTGGGAGGCCAAGGCAGGTCAATCACCTGAGGCCAGGAGTTTGAAGCCAGCCTGACCAACATGGTGAAACCCCATCTCTACCAAAAATACAAAAATTAGCTGGGTGTGGTGGTGCATAGCTGTTATCCCAGCTACTTGGGAGGCTGAGGTTTCAGTAAGCCGAGCTGGGAGGCAGAGGTTGCAGTGAGCCGAGATCACACCACTGCACTCTAGCCTGAGTGACAGAGTAAGACTCCATCTCAAAAAATAAAAAAAAGGTAACATTTCAGGTAGCCCCAAGGGACCTAGGGATGCCCCTCCCCACCAGGTCTGAGTGATGTCAGCCCCACACCTTCCAGACTGCTCTGCTTCTGGACTGTTCTCCCGCAGCTCGTTCATCACTGCCATGCCTTGCTCCAGAGCCTCCAATGGCTCCCCATGGCATCCAAAATAAAATGGGGATGTTTTAGGCAAGTGCTGGGGCCTTCCCTAGTCCAGCCCCAACCTTCCTCCCCCAGCTTTCTGCTGTGAGCTCTCCATTAGAGCTGGCAATCATCTCAAATCCACGTCTCTGCTCTCACACCTACCCTTGATCCACTACCCTCAGGCTTCGCACACACCCCACCTCTCTGTAGCCAGCCATGGCCCCCGTAACCTACATGCCCTTCTCTGAATGTCTGTGGCACTTCAACTCTATTGTACTCATTTTAGCCCTCGGGTCTCCCAAACATGACATAATGAATATCCTAAAGTCAGGAAACTATAACTCATTACTTTTGTGTTTATAAAATACATGGTGACAATAACCAAAAGGTGGTAACAAACCAAGTGTCCACTGAAGGATAAACAGATAGACAAAATAGGTATATCCCTACAATGGAAGCGTTTTCAGCCTTTAAAAAAACACAGGAAATTCTGACACATGCTACAACATGGATGAACAAGGACATTATGCTAAGTAAGTCAGACAAAAGGACAAATATAGTTATGATCTGACTTATATGAGGCATCAAGAATAGTTAAATCAAGCCAGGTACAGTGGCTCACATCTGTAATCCCAGCACTTCAAGAGGCCAAGGCGGGCGGATCATGAGGTCAAGAGATCAAGACTACCCTGGCCAACATGGTGAAACCCTGTCTACTAAAAACAGAAAAAATTAGCTGGGTGTGGTGGCACATGCCTGTAGTCCCAGCTACTCAGGAGGCTGGGGCAGAAGAATCTCTTGAACCCAGGAGGCGGAGGTTGCAGCGAGCCGCGATCACGCCACCACATTCCAGCCTGGCAACAGAGCGAGACTCTATCTCCGGGAAAAAAAAAAAAAAGTCAAATCAGGCCAGGTGAGATGGCTCATGCCTGTAATCCCAGCACTTAGGGAGGCCGAGTTGGGCAGATCACTTGAGGTCAGGAGTTTGAGACCAGTCTGGCCAACATAGTGAAACCCCATCTCTACTAAAAAAGAATGAACCCCATTCCTGTCATCTCAGCTACTTGGGAGGCTGAGGCAGGAGAATCACTTGAATCCAGGAGGCTGAGGTTGCAGTGAGCTGGGATCATGCCACTGCACTCCAGCCTGGGCAACAGAGCGAGACTCAGTCTCAAAAATAAACAAACAAAAGAACAGTCAAATCACAGAGAAACAAAGGAGAATAAGCTTACCCGGGATAGAGGGGAGGGGACAATGGAGAGTTAATGTTTAATGTGTACAGTTTCCATTTGGGATAATGAAAATGTTCTGGAAATGGAGATGGCTGTACAACAATGTGAATATACTTAATGTTACTGAGCTTTACACTTAAAAATAGTTAAAATGGTAAATTTTATATAGTGTTTATTTTACCACACAACAAAAATACATGGTGAGACAGAGAGTAAATCAATGGTTGCCTTGGGCTGGGGGTGGGTGGAGTGGGGGTGATGGCTTAGTGACCCAGGGGTATCTAGATTTTTATCTTTAAAGACCCTTAGAACATGAAAATGTTCCTTTTTTTTTTTTTTTGAGGCAGAGCCTTGCTGTTGCCCAGGCTGCAGTGCAATGGTACAATCTCAGCTCACTGTAACCTCTGCCTCCCAGGTACAGGCGATCCGATCCTCCCACCTCAGCTTCCAGAGTATAGAGGCGTGCCACCATATCTGGCTAATTTTTTTTTTTTTTTTTTTTTGTATTTTAGTAGAGACAGGGTTTCACCATGTTGGTCAGGATAGTCTTGATCTCCTGACCTTGTGATCCACTCACCTCAGCTCCCAAAGTGCTGAAATTACAGGCTTGAGTCACCATGCCCGGACAATTGTTTTTTTTTTTTGAGACAGAGTCTCTCACTGTCACCTGGCCTACAGTGCAGTGGTGGGATCTCAGCTAACTGCAACCTCTGCTTCCTAGGTTCAAGTGATTCTCCTTACCTTAGCCTCCCAAGTAGGGATTATAGGCACCCACCACCATGCCCAGCTAATTTTTTTGTGTATTTAGTAGAGATAGGGTTCACTATGTTGGCCAGGCTGCCCTCGAACTCCTGACCTCGTGATCCGCCCGCCTCAGCCTCCCAAAGTGCTGGGATTACAGGTGTGGGCCACTGCACCTGGCCATTTTTGTATTTTTTATAGAGCGGAGTTTCACCATGTTGCCCAGTGTGGTCTCGAACTCTTGGGCTCAAGCAATCCACCCTCCTTGGCCTCCTAGAGTGCTGGGATTACAGGTGTGAGCCACTGCGCCCAGAAGAACATGAAAATGTTTTAAAATTAATTGTGGGGCTGGGTGTGGTGGCTCATTCCCTGTAATCCCAGCACTTTGGGAGGCCAAGGCAGGCGGATCACCTGAGGTCAGAAATTTGAGATCAGCCTGGCCAACATGGCAAAACCCCATCTCTACTAAAAATGCAAAAATTAGCCGGATCCGTGGTGACACGCACCTGTAATCCCAGCTACTCAAGAGGCCAAGGCAGGAGAATCGCTTGAACCTGGGAGGCAGAGATTACAGTGAGCCAAGATTGTGCCACTGCACTCCAGTCTGGGCAACAGAGTGAGACTCCATCTCAAAAACAAAACAAAAACAATTAATTGTGGGCCGAGTGTGGTGACTCACAACTGTAATCTCAACACTTTGGGAAGCTGAGGCAGGTGGATCACTTGACGTCAGGAGTTTGAGACCAGCCTTGCCAACATGGTGAAACCCTGTCTCCACTTAAAATACGAAAATTAGCCAGGTGTGGTGGCATGTGTCAGTAATCCCAGCTACTCGGGAAGCTGAAGCACAAGAATCACTTAAACCCAGGAGGCAGAGGTTGCAGTGAGCCAATATTGCCCCACTGCACTCCAGCCTGGGCGATACAATGAGACTCCATCTCAAAAACATAATAATAAAATTAAAAAAAAAATTAATTGTGGTTGTGGTTATACAACTCTGAATATATGAGAAGTTACTAGATTATATACATTAAATAGGTGAGATATATGGGATGTGAATCATATTTTGATAAAGCTGCTAAAAAATATACTTGGTGAACTAGATTTCCCACGGTTCCCAGCTATGATGGGATAACTGCCCCCAAAGAAAGTCCTCAGAAGGCAGAGCTCCCTCAGCTGGGAGCTATCACCCAGAAAGGAGACCAAAACCAGATGGTCGTTCCTTATCTTTCCACCATCAGTATGCTAGGTGTCACCACGCAGGAAGTGACAAAGAGCAAGCTGTGCCTTCAGCTCACCCACCATCTTAGGCCTTCCCTTCTCACCAGCCCCTCTTGGCCAAAATGTTCAATGAAAGGAATTCTACAATCTGGCCCCCAGGAAGACTCTGCCCAAGGTGTTCCTGTCACTTATATTCTACCAGGGCCAGCAAGAGGCTCACAATCGGATCTGCCCTGTGGATAGGGCGCTGGCAATCCACAGAAGGTCCAGGGCCTTGAAGGGCACCAGCACGAAGCTGACGTTGGCAGGCAGGTTCTTGGCACTCTCAGGGTACATGAAATGGTGGGTGGTTCGGCTGCCAACATCCTGCTCAAAGCCCACGGTTGGTGCCTGATTCATCCTGCAGGGACAAGAGGGTGACATGAGAATCAACTGCCATGGAAACTGGTACAAGATTCTTAGAGGACAGTTTGAGGCCATCCATCAAAAATGCAAATGGTGTATACTCCAACCCAGCAATTCCATTGCTAGAAATCTATCCTATAAAAATGGCTGCATAGGTGTGCAAAGATGTGTATGAAGATATTCACTGCAGAATTATTTACAATAGTAACAACAGAATCAATCAAACAGGCCAGGCGTGGTGGCTCACGCCTGTAATCTCAGGACTTTGAGAGGCTAAGGTGGGCAGACTGCTTGAGGCCAGGAGTTTGACACCAACCAACCTGGGCCAACATGGTGAAATCCCATCTCTACTTAAAAAACAAAAATACAAAATTAGCTGGGTGTGGCAGCATGCACCTGTAACGCCAGCTACTTGGGAGGCTGAGGCAGGAGACTGGCTTGAACCTGGGAGGCAGAGGTTGCAGTGAGCCAAGGTCACACCATCACACTCCGGCCTGGGTGACAGAGCAAGAGACTCTGTCTCAAAAATAAATAAATAAAATAAAAATAAAAACAAAAAAGCAATGGTTACTCTCAGAATAAGATTGGGGGCTTAACCCATTTTTATTATATACGTTTTTATTTATTATTATTATCATTGTTGAGACATGGTCTTACTCTGTCGCCCAGGCTGGAGTGCAGTGGTGCTACGTCGGCTCACTGCAACCTCCGCCTCTGCCTCCTGGGTTCAAGCGATTCTCCTGTCTCAGCCTCCTGAGTAGCTGAGACTACAAGCATGTGCCAGCATGCCCAGCTAATTTTTGTATTTTTAGTAGAGACGAGGTTTCACCATGTTGGCCAGGCTGGTCTCGAACTCCTGGCCTGAAGCAATCTGCCCACCTCAGCCTCCCAAAGTCCTAAGATTACAGGCGTGAGCCACTGAGCCTAGACAATTTTTGTTTGTTTTTACATCTCATCTGTCATCCAGGCTGGAGTGCAGTGGCATCGTCATGGCTCACTGCACACTTGACCTCCTGGGCTGAATCGATCCTCCAGCTTTAGCCTCCCAAGTAGCTGGGACCACAGGTGTGCATCACCACACTGTATTTTGTTCTCTGTTTTGTAGAGATGAGGGTCTCACTATGTTGTCCAGGCTGGTCTCAATCTCCTGAACTCAAGCAATCCTCCTGTCTCAGCCTCCTGAGTAGCCAGGACTACAGGCAGATGCCACTATGCCTGGCCTACTTCTATAATTTTTTAAAGAAATAACTTTTAAAGAACAGCCTTCCACAGCTTCCAGTGATCTGGCTATTCTGCCAGGTTTCTATAAGACGGTGAAAGCAAGATAGGAAAGTCAAGTCTCCCCTCAGCCCCTGGGCTGGATGGAAGGCTCACTCCTGCCACCACCCACCACCCTGTTCCTATCTGCTGCTTTAAGACCCTGTGGGCCCTTCTACTCCAAGGCCAAGAGAAATGCCCCAAGTTCTGATGGTGTCTGCTGTTGGCATCTCTCTCGTGATCCCCTCTCTCCTGCTGCTGTCTAGAGAGAGGGGACATTGCTGTGGCTCCTGTCTGGAAACTCTTTCCGTGGGTATAATAAACCAAGAAGGCTTCTACTTCCTTTCAATTTGTGCAAAATATAGGACAAGTAAAACCGAAGTTCCCCTTTTTAATAAGCATCTTACATAACAGGTGAACCAGGCTTAAACACAAACCTGTTGGTCTTTTTTTTTCTGCTATGACTGTTTATGAGGACATTCCTGTCTCACCTGGACCACCTTGTGGAATCATGACTACCAAGGCAGGGTCACTGTAACCTGGCCCTCCACTAGGAACACAAGGACCCGGGGAGGAAGGGAGCGCAGTCTCTAGGTGGCTTTCCTTTTTATGCCAGTTCTGTAAAACCAGCAAAAAAATTCCCTGTCCTTACAGTGGCTGGCACCAGCTAGCTGGGCTGGGTGAGGACTTGCTGTGTTGCAGGGGCTCCCACGCTGTCCTCATCAGGCATGGGGCTGGGGAGGACCATGGGCTGTGCTGTCCAGGATCCCTTCACCCCACTGGTCACACGGTTGTGCCTCCTACCTCTCATTCTCCCTTCCCTTGAGGGTCTGGAGGGTGCTTTGGGGTGGGAGCCGTCACAGCCTAGAGAGTGTCTAGGTCTTAACCACTTCTGTTCTAGTTGGCTTCAAGCAGATGCCCAGAATTTCCTCCAGAGAAACTCACATGTTCTGTCTCCAGAACAAGGATCTAGTTCCTGCCTCTCTCTCCCAAATTCATGTTTTTCAGTGAGCTGCCCCTTTGAGCCTGGTCTTTAGGGTTCAGAGATCCTATACCCTAGAAGAGCTGAGTATTTTTCCCACCCATGAATAATTCCTAACAGCTCGTGGGCTGCTAAACTCCCATGCGGGCATTGGTGTCCTACGGTCATACTGACACAGTCTGGATCTGCCTACTGCCAAGCACCCTGGGACCTGTGAGGAACAGAGCAGTTGGAGAGGAAACCTTAACAGGGGATGTCAGAGCCAGAAGTATGTCTCAGCTGCCGGGGGTATGGCAGGGGTAAGCAGGATGTGGAGGAACTGGGCTGGTGACACTCAGGCTGGCTGGGATCTGGGCGGGGCAGGAGCTAGGATCAAGGTGTACTCTTTCTCTTTTTTAAAAAACTAGAGATGGGGTTTTGCCATATTGCCCGAGCTGGTTTCAAACTCCTGGGCTCCATCAATCATCTCGCCTCAACCTCCCAAAGTGTTGGGATTATAGGCATGAGCCACCATGCCTGGCCAAGATGTACACTTGAGACCTAAGTGATGAACTTCATCTCATCAGAGTGGCAAGGCTAAGAGATCCCGCAGTGCACCTGGCTGCAGCTGGCCCCAGCTGGCTTCTTAAGACCCACCGTCTGTCTTGTCCACAGACTTGGCAGCCCAAGCTGTCATGAAGTCCCCATGGGACCTGTCAGCCAGGCTCACCCTGCCTTCCGCGCGCAAGTGGCCATGCTACAGAGCCTGCCCCTCCTCCCTCACTTCCCTTGTGTCTGGCCAGACACCAGCTTCCAAACATCTGGGAATTAAAGGAGCAAGAGGTCCCAAAAAATGTTTCACAGCCTCCACGGGAAAGGGAAGGAACACTGCACTATAACGGGGACAAGGTTTCATTTCAAGGCTCTGATTCATCCTGGAGAAGCCACACCCTGGAAAGGGGCCAGAGCAGGATGGTGAGGATAAGCTGTATCTCTGGGACTCAGGGACACAGCATTCTAGAAATCTATCTGTCTTTGGCTGCCTCCAGCAGCCAAAGAAGTACTCAGGGACAGGGGTGCAAGCAGGGTGTGTGCTCCCTGGCTAGGACCTCGTGTTGGCTGCCTAATCCCCTTCACTCCTGCATATATTTGTAGTGCACCTACTGTCTAGCAGGCATTGTTATTGGAGTTGTAGATGGATCTTCTGGCCAACTGAGGCAGGACCAGCTCAACTGGACTTGGAGTGGTCCACAGGGCTCAGAGGACAAATAGGAGGAAGGGGTGGCAAGGTGGGTGGGGCACAGGTGGGTCAGGCCATTATCTTGCTGTAATTCAGCTCAGCTCTCCAGTGAGCCTTTTGTCGGTCTTGCTTCCAGAACCACTGGTTCCAAACTCAGATATGCCTACAACTGAAGTCACCCCCACCGCCATCTGTTGTTTTTGTTTTTGAGATAGGGTCTTGCTGTGTTGCCCAGGCTGGAGTACAGTGGTGTCGTCACAGCTCACCACAGTTTCAAACGCTTGGGATCAAATGATCCTCCTGCCTTAGCCTCTCGAGTATCTAGGACTACAGGCTCACACCAGCAAGCCTAGCTTATCCACTGCCATCCAGTTCATTATACACGCCAGCAGACAGCCAATTACTACCTGGGTCACCCCGTCCAGAAAGTGATTCTGGGGTCCACTCTATACACCCCCCCTTCCTCACCTGGCCCTGTGAGGAAGCATCTATAAACTGCTTCTCTCCTCTCCTCCCCTCAGCAGACAGCCAATTACTATCTGGGTCACCTCTTCTAGAAAGTGATTCTGGGGTCTATGAGGAAGCATCTATAAATTTCTCCTCCCCTCTCCCTCTCTCTCTCCCCCTCCCCTCCCCCTCCTCCTTCTTCTCTCTCTCTCTCTCACTCTCTCTCTCTCCCCCTCCCCTCCTTCTCTCTCTCTCTCCTTCTTTCTTCCAGATGGAGTTTCTCTCTTGTTGCCCAGGTTGAAGTGCAATAGCATGATCTCAGCTCACTACAACTTCTGCCTCCT
>CAUYLG010059992.1:0-58840 GCA_963573385.1 Cacajao melanocephalus
TGCCTGAGTAGCCCTCCAGACCCCACTGTCTATCTGTGTTTTCTTCCGCGCACTCTCTCCTCCAGGTAGTGAACATCTCCGAGTTGGGGTGAGGTCTCCCACAGGTCGGGAGCCCCCCGGCAGACGTGCCGGTCCCCCACACCCCAGAGTCCTAACTCATTCCAGCATTAATTCAAAAGTCCAAGACCAAAGTCTCATCTGAGACAAGGCAAGTCCCTTCCACCTATGAGCCTGTAAAATTAAAAGTTCGTTACTTTCAAGGTACAATGGCGGTACAGGCATTGGGTAAATGTTCCCATCCCAAATGGGAGAAATTGGCCAAAACAAAGGGGCCACAGTCCCTATGTAAGTCTGAAACCTGTCCAGGCAGTAATTAAATAAAGCTCCAAAATCTCCTCTGACTCCATGTTTAACATCCAGGGCACACTGATGCAAGGGGTAGGCTCCCATGACCTTGAACAGCTCCACCTCTGTGGCTATGTAGGGTACAGCCTCTGCAGCTGCTTTCACCAGCTGGCATTGAGTGCCTGTGGCTTTTCCAGATGCGTGGTGTGAGCTGTCGGTGGATCTGTTCTGGGCTCTGGAGGATGATGACCCTCACAGTTCCACTAGGCAGTGCCTCAGTGGGGACGCAGGGAGGGTGGGGGACCAACCCCACATTTCACCTCTGCATCACCCTAGTAGAGGTTCTCCATGAGGGCTCTGCCTCTGTAGCAGGCTTCTGCTTGGGCATCCAGACATTTCCATACATCCTCTGAAATCTAGGCAAGGGTTGTTTCCAAAGCTCAACTCTTGTCTTCTGCACACTGTGGACCCAATGCCACATGGAAGTCACCAAGGCTTGGGGCTTGCACCCTCTGAAGTAATGGTCCAAGCTGTACCTTGACCCCTTTTAGCTATGGATGGAACTGGAGCAGCTGGGATGCAAGGCACAAAGTCCTGAGGCTGCACAGAGCAGTAGGGCCCTGAGACCAGCCCATGAAGCCATTTTTTCCCTCTTAGGTCTCCAGGCTTGTAATAGGAGGTGCTGTTGCCAAGATCTCTGGCATGCCCTGGAGGCATTTTCCCCATTGTCTTGGTGATTAACATTTGGTTCCTAGTTACTTATGCAAATTTCTGAAGCTGGCTTAAATTCCTCCCTAGAAAATGGGTTTTTCTTTTGTACCACATGGTCAGGCTGCAAATTTTCCAAACATTTATGCTCTGCTTCCCTTTTAAACATAAGTTCCAGTTTTAAACCATCTCTGTGAATGTATATAACTGTATGCTTTCATAAAAAGGTTACCTCCTGAACACTTTGCTGCTTAGAAATTTCTTCTGCCAGATACCCTAAATCATCTCTCTTAAGTTCAAAGTTCCACAGATCTCTGGGGCAGGAACAAAATGCTGCCAGTCTCTTTACTAAAGCATAGCAAGCGTGACCTGTCCTCCAGTTCCCAATAAGTTCCTCATCTCCACTGAGACAACTTAAGCATGGAATTCATTGTTCATATCACTATCAGCATTTTGGTCAAAACCATCTACTCCAGGGCTTTTGTTTTTATTTGTTATTTTCTTATTTTTATTTTTGGTTAGTAGGATTTTTATTAGTGATTCAGTTTCAGAGCTTGACAACAGTCTATTCAGGGTTTCAGTTTTTTCTTTATTCAATGTTGGGAGGTGGTATGTTTCCAGGAATTTATCTATTTCCACTAAATCTTCTAATATGTGTGCATACAGTTGTTCAGAGTTGTTCCTAATAGTTTCCAAGGATCTTCTGTATTTTTGTGGGATCAGTTGTAATATTACCTTTGTCATTTCTGACTCTACTTATTTGGATCTTCTATTTATTTTTCTTAGTTACTGTAGCTAGTGGTCTATCAATCATGTTTATTTTTTTGAATAACCAACTCTTGGTTTCACTGATCTTTCATATGGATTTTTTTTCCATCGGAAATTCATTAAGTTATTCTCTAACTTTATTATTTTTTCTGCTAGCTTTGGTGTTGGCTTGTTCTTTTTTTCTACTTTAAGTGCAGAGTTAGACTGTTAATTTGAAATCTTTCTAATTTCTTGATGAAGGTGTTCAGCACTATAAACTTTTAACACTGCTTTGGCTGCATCCCAGAGATTTTGGAAAATTGTGTCTCTATTTTCATTAATTTCAAACAATTTTTTAATTTATACTTCAATGTTCACCCAGGAGATATTCAGGAGCAAGTTGTTTAATTCCCATGTATGTGTGTAGTTTTGGGAGATCTTGATACTGATTTCTAGTTGTTGTTTTTTTTTTTTAAAGAAAGAAGGAGAAAGAAAAAGGGGGAGAGAGAACAGGATTCTTGCTCTATTGCCCAGGCTAGAATACAATCTAAAAAAATGTAATAAAAACCTCTTTTATGCCGATAATTGTACTTAACAACGGAGACAGGAAGGAATAAGGGAAGAAAAAAACAAACAGCCAACCAGTATTTCATTTAAGTCTGTGAAATGCTGTGCAAATGCTGAAGAGTGATTTACTTCCAATTATATAGTCACTTTCAGAATAGGTGTAATATGATACTGAGAAAAATGTATGTTCTGTAGACCTGGGATGGAGAATTCTATAAATATTCACGAAGTTTACTTATTCCAGGTCTAAATTCAGATCTGATTTCTAGTTTTATTTCCCTGTTGTCTAAGAAGGTGCTTGGTATAATTTCAGGGTTTTTTTTTTTTTTAATTTATTGAGACTTGCTTTATGATGAAGCATGTGGTGGATCTTAGAATAGGTTCTGTGTGTGGGTAAGAAGAATATATTTTGTGGCTGTTGTGTGGAAAGTTCTGTAGATTTCTGTTAAGTCCAGTTGGTCAAATGTTGAGTTTAAGTTCAGAGTTTTCTTGTCAGTTTCTGCCTCAATTATCTGCCTTTTAATATTTCTGAGTATATTATGAAATTCTTGTAGTGAATTTTTCAGTTCTGGAAGTTCAGTGTAGTTCTTTGTTAAAATGGCAATTTTGTCTTTCAGCTTATGGATCATTTTACCAGATTTTTTTGTATTCTTTGGATTGGGGTTCAACTTTCTTCTGACTCTTATTGAGCTTCCTTGTCATCCAGAGTCTTATTTTTATGTCTGTCATTTCAGTCACTTCAGTCTGATAAGAACCATTGCTGGGGAGCTTGTGGGCTCATTTGGAAGTAAGAAGATACTCTTACTTCCAGAATTGGAATTTGCCGGAGTTCCTGCACTGACTCTTTTGAATTGCCAGAGTTCTTGCACTGATTCTTTCTCTTCTGGGAGGGTTGGTGTTTCTTTACCTGTGGTATGAGTATAGTCAGTTGGCTTTATTCCCGGATCTTTTCTGAGGGCCAAACCTCTGTACAGGGTCTTCATTTATGGCTGAATTCTTGCCCTTGGTTTCACAGAAGGATATATTAGCAAAATATTATTGGTGTTGTAGTTTGGACTGTGATCCAGTAGATGGTGCTTAAGAGTAATGGGAGGTAGATAGCATACTTAGCCATGTGGCTCCTCTGTATTTCCTCTCACTTGCCACCATGCTCTGTGGTGTAGCAGGGAGAGAGGTGACCCCTTCACCAGGTCTGTTCCTGGACCTTCCGCAAGCCCCTTAAGATCACTGGCACTGTGCCTGCATTTCTTCTGTTAGGTGTTCTCGGCTGCAGGGGTCCTTCAGGCACAGGCTGCAGCAGAGAGACAGGCCACACCTTTTCTGGGCCTGCCCAGCCAAGGGAGGCATGCCCTATTCCTGTGCTATCCCACAAATCAGCACAACTCATACCACTTGGTGCTCTGAGAGTGTGGGCTCCTCTCCCTCTTGAGTGCCTGCCACGAATCTAGGCTCAGCACTTCTGAGCTATGCACCATAGCCCTGGGGTGCTATTATTGGCTCATGGCTCCATTCTCTGGTCCCTCAGAGTCAGGTTCTGGGTACTGGGGGATCCTAAGTGTCTCCAGAACATTGAAAATGTATTCAGGTAAGCAAAGCACCCAGGCTGGGCAGCAGACACTGCTCTGTGTACATGTTCTTGTGAGACAGTCTCGCAGGAGCCCATAGAGTAGTTGATAAGAAGGAGGGATTGCAGAATTGATGTGTCCTTGTCCTGTGGGAAAGCTGGCCCTGCTTTCTCCTGGCCCATGGGTCAGCTGGGACTAGAGGTTCTTGGAGGGTGATGGGTACCTATGGCCACACTCCACTGGAGCTATGTCACGCACAGAGGTCCCTGCTTCCACGCAGAGGAGTCTGTTTCTATGCTTCACTGCCTGGATTTGGGGGAGGGGTGATGCAGGTTCTCCTGTGGACACTACAGATGGTGTCACACTGGGTCACACTCTGAGGCCACAGCCTTTGAGACCAGTTCAATGATTTGAGACATTTCTTTCCCAATATACTCTTTCCATGCTGTAAATATCCCTCTAAGAACTGTAGCATTGGTATGTTTTGCATCCAAATGTGATATGCTTTTTCATTTTCCTTACATTTGAATTATTTTATAATTTGCTTTGTGACTTTGACCCTGTAATATTTAGAAAGGAACTGTTTTATTTCCAAATATTTGGGATTTTCACAGATATCAATGTTATTGATTTGTGGTTTAATTTCTTTTTAGTGAGAGAACATACTTTTGATAATTATAGTTCCTTCAAATGCATTGACATTTGTTTTAAGGGCAAGAATATAGTTTATCTTGGTGGATATTCCACATGCATATCTTCTGTTTGCAATGGGGAATTATAATAAAAAATAGTAATTGAGCCTGGTTAGTTGATAGTGTTGCTCAAATCTTCTATATATTTTATTTTTTGTCTATTTCTGTTGATTTACTGTGAGAGGAATATTAAAATCTCCAACTATAATTGAGGATTTGACTTTCTCCTTTCAGTTATGTTTTTATTCCATGTATTTTGAAGCTAGGATACATACACATTTAAGATGTTTATTTTCTTAACATTTTGTAAGGCCCCTCTTTATACCTGCTATTCCTTGTTCTGAAGGTAACATCTGGCATTAAGATAGCTACACTAACTGTCTTATAATTGTGATTGCATGATATATATTGTTTCAACATTGTTTCTAACCTGACATATATATAAAATGTATTTGTTGTTGGTAGGATATGTATTTTAACACAATCTGAAAATCTCTATATTAGTATAACCATTGATATTTAGTGGTATGACTGAATATAAAACTATCATTTTGCTAAACCATTTCTAATTTTCTATCTATCCTTTGTTTTTCAAAACCTTTCTTCTGCTTGCTTTAATGTGTTATTTTAATTTAGTTTTTCAGTTTACTTATTTATACTTGTTTTTAGTTAAATTTTTAGGGTTTATACTATATGCACTTGTGTGCATAATTATTATGCTAAGAATTTACAGTCTACCTTCAAATAGTATAAAACTTTGTGTGTTATCAAAGTGCTTTATAACAGTATATTACCAATTCTTTCCTTCCATCTTTGATGCTGTTCATTTCATATATTTTAGTTTGAGATATGCTACAAACCCAAAATATAACTAATTTTATTTTAGACATTCATAACATCATATCCTTTATGTTTACTTTTATTTTGAATTTATCGTTTTACTTATGTAGATCCAGGTTTCTGGTATCATATTCCTTCTGCCTGAAACTCTTCCTTTAAGAGTTTTGTACTTCAGGTCAACTTATAATGAATTCTCCCGGGCTTTTGTTCATTTGAAAAGTCTTTTTAAGCACTTTTCTTTACAGACTTTATAGATGTTATTCTGTTGCCTTCTGACTTACATAGTTTCTAATGATAAGATTGCTATACTTCTTATTGTTGTTCCTTTCTATGTAATGTGCCTCTTTTTCCTTTGGATAACCTCATAAATTTATCATTATCTCTTGTTTTAAGCAGTTTTAATGTAATTTGTTTATTTATTTATTTTTGTTTTTGATACAGAGTCTCTGTGGCTCAGGCTGGAGTAAAGTGGTAAGATTGTGGCTCACTGCAGCCTCAAACATCTGGGCTCAAGCAGTCCTCCTGCCTCAGCCTCCCAAGTAGCTGGGACTATAGGCATATGCTACCATGCCTGGCTAATTTTTTATTTTTAGTTTTGTTCTTGGAGAAATGGGATCTTGCTATGTTGACCAGGTTAGTTTCAAACTCCTGGGTTCAAGCAATCCTTTTGCCACAGCCTCCCAAATTTCTGGGATTTCAGGCATAAGCCACTGTGTCAGACCTGTTCAGGTATTTTTAAATATTTTTTTATCAAGCTCAGGATTCTCGGAGTGTATTGAGTTTTGGTTTGTTGTCTTCATTATTTTTGGAAAATTATTGACCTTTAAATATCCAAGAATTCCTCCTACCTAGGTTTCCTCTATCCCTTTCTCTTTTCCCGTCTCCTCCTCTCTCCTTTTAGCTCCATCTTTCTTCCTTATATTCCACTTCTTCCTCCTTTTTCTCCCCCACCTCTTCCTTTTTTCCTCTTCTTTTCTTTGATTTCAACTATACACATAGGTAATAGATGAACTTTTCTTCACTGATCACATTCACAAAGTTTATTTCCAAGTGTAAATTCTCTCAGGAGGAAAAGAACTACAGCTGAATATATTCACACACTTTATACATACATAGGGTTTGCAACCAGTATGAATTACCTGGTACACAATAAGGTTTGTAGTATGATTAAAGGCATTTATAAGGCTTTACGTTATTTCTGTTTGGGTTTTTCTCCAGTATGAGTTCTCTGATGTTTAATTAAATTTGTATTAGAAATAAAGGCTTTTTCATATTGTTTACATGCATTGAGTTTCTTACCAGAATGAATTCCCCTGTGCTGCAGAAGAACTGAACTCTTGGTGAAGGCTTTCTCACATTTCTTACATTTATAGAGTTTCTCTGCGGTATTATTTCTCTGATATTGAATGAGATATGTTCTCTAACCAAAGTCTCTTCCATAATTAGTCCTTACAAAAGGTGTTTCTGCAGTACAAACATGCTGGCTTTTAATGATGGGTAATTGCTTGGGACTCTTTCTGGCATTCATAGGATTTCTCCATAGTGTCAGTTCTCAGATGTGCTATGAGGTTTGTACTTCTACATTGATTACATTTATATGGTTTCTCGCTAGTATGAACTGTCTCGTGTATGGTAAGGTTTGTATTATGACAGAAAGAAAGCATTCATAAAGTATCACCTCCAGTGAGTTTTCAGATGTTTACTTAGGCCTCCACTTGATTTGACAGCATTTCTACATTCTTTACACCCATAGAGTTTCTTCCAAGTGTGCGTTACCTGATGTTTGATAACGTTTCTACTTCAGTTGGAAGCTTTTCCACGTTTTATACACCAAAAGGATTTTTCTTCAATATGTGTTCTCTTATGTTTAATTAGGCTTGCATTTAAAGTGAAAACTTCCCTACATTTATTACACCCATAGGTTTTCTCCCCAGTATTAATGATCTAATGCTACGTGACAGTTGAATTCTAGGGAAAGGCTTTTCCACATTCCTTACATTCATTGAGTTTCCCTGTGGTACGATTTCTATGAATGCTAATGAGATGTGCTCACCAACTAAAGTTTTTTCTACCTTCTATATATTCTTCTGTATAATGATATATGTTTTCTTTAAACTCTTGTTATCATGCATAAGATTTTCCCCCTCTATGTTCTTCAATGTATAGTAAGGTTTGAATTTCTAATAAAAGCTTTCCCACATTTCTTACAGTCATATGGTTTCTTTCCAGTATGAACTCTTTGGTAGACAATAAGGTTTGCATTCTGATGGAATGCTTTTCCATATTTATCACATTCATAGAGCTTCTCTCCTCTTTTAGTTCTCTGATGTGTACTGAGATTTGCAGTTGAAATCTTTTCTTTGCTCTTTACATCCATATCATTTATCTCCTATAAGAGTTTCTTGATGGGATATAAGACTTGAATTATTTTAAAAGACATTTCCACAATCCCTGTATTTGTTGGCTTTCTTCCAAATATGAATTATATCAGGCTAAGGTCAGAAGTACATCTTTCCCATAGTTATCACATTCATAAGGTTTCTTCCCAGTGTGACTGCTTTCATTTGTAATCAGGTGGCAGTTTAAATTGAATGCTTTTCCTACCTATTACACATCTACATTACCCAGCTACTCCCTAGTGTGAATTCTTTGATTTCTAGCTACTGTTTTACTAGCACTGAAAGATTTCCCACATTCTTTGCATTCAAAATATTTTTCTTTATGTATTACATAATGTTGAATAAGATTTAAATACTCCATAAAGATCTTCCAAAATACCTTACATTTTAAACTTCTGTTCCAGTACAGATCATCCTGTGCCTCAAAAGCTCTGATAGAAGGCTAAACACATCACTGTATTTGTTATTTTTTGTACTTTTATTATGCATTTCATCTCTTGATCGCTCTGAATTACATTTTAAGCTCTTTGTCTGGCTCACATATATGAAGTCTTTTTTTTTTTTTTTAAACAGGCACTCTGATATGTAACAAGATTTGAAATCAAATTTAAGCCTGGGCACAGTGGCTCACACCTGTAATCCCGGCATTTTGGGGGGCCAAAGTGGGTGGATCACTTGAGCCCAGGAGTTCAAGACCAGCCTGGGCAAAAGGGCAGAATCCCATCTTTACAAAAAACCACAAAAGTTAGCCAGGCATGGTGTCACATGCTTGTAATCCCAACTACCAGGGAAGCTGAGGTGGGAGGATCACCTGAGCCCAGGAGGTTGAGGCTGCAGTGAGCCATGAGCATGCCATCAAACTGCAGCCTGGGCAACAGAGTGAGTCCCTGTCTCTGGGTAAATGTGTTAATAAAACAAGGCTTTAATAAAACAAACTGCTTCTGGTTTTCCAGATGCCTCCCTAATTGTTCATTAGATCTTATGATTTCTTTTCAAGGGAAATAGTCACTGTTTCTTCCATATCTTTCCATTATTATGCCATGTGCTGATCCTTCCTAATAAACTGGGCAGTTTGGTGTTGAATCACTGGATTTTATTTTGGTTTCCAAGTCTAAATGAAATCCAAAATGCAAATTTATTCCATGTCCTTGTGCTTTTAAGAAAGAAAGAGCTCTCACATTGTCAATTAAAATCTCAGTAACAGTGACTTTACTTCTAAGGATCAACTTGTAAGCTATGAAAGAACATGCCAAGTGTATTCTCACCTTAAGGCCATTGCAATTACTGTTTACCTTCCTCTATCAATTTTTCTCCAATATACACTTGAGTTACTCCTTGTAGAATTAAGAACACTCACAGTTTTCCTGATTATCTTAATCTCTGATTACTGAGATCTGATTGCCACCACAGAGAAAAACTAAAAAAGATACACTTTTTTCCAAAAGCAAACAAGAAAATTTTCAACTTATGTGGACAAAATAATCTGAATGTACTCTATTTTAAATTTTGACTTTGGAATCATATAAATGTTTTATATAATTAAACATAATTGCATCAGTAAAATGAAAAGCAATAGCTAAAAAAATTTAGTTAAAACAAATGAACCTAATTATAGCAAAAGCACAGAATTTTCTGAAGATTTAAAATGTAGTATACTTATTAAACATAATGGATTATATCCTAAGAAAAAAGAATTGCAAGGAACTTTAAACTACATATTAAGGCTCTCATCTTTTCATAATTAATATTAGCATTGATAGAATGTTATTTTTTGTTTTTTGAGATGGAGTCTCACTTTGTTGCCGAGGCTGAAGTTCAGTGGTGTGATCTCGGCTTGCTACAACCTCTACCTTCTGAGCTCAGGCAATTCACCTGCCTCAGCCTCCTGGGTAGCTGGGAATATAGGCACCCTCCACCACACCTGGCTAACTTTTTGTATTTTTAGTAGAGCTGGGGTTTCACCATGTTGGCCAGGCTGGTCTCGAACTCCTGACCTCAAGTGATCCACCCGCCTCGGCCTCCCAAAGTGCTCAGATTACAGGCATGAGCCACCGTGCCCGGTTAGCACTGGTATTTTGAAATACATATCACCCCATGACACATTCCTGCCAAAACAATTAAAACTCAATCTATTCAAGTTTCTAGATCTACCAATGCAGAAAAATTTGAAAGTACAAATAATACAGGATGATGATACCACTACAAAGTGCAATCAGTGAAATAAAAGTATAAAAAACTGTACAGGAAAAAAAGATCCAATTTCTTTAACAAAATGCATGAGAACAAGTTATAGATGACAAGCGACTTAAGAGCCATGTTAACCAAGTCCAATGTCTTGCCCTTGTTTACATCCTGATCCAAACCAATCTATTGTAAAAAGACATTCTTGTAACAATTGCGGAAAACTGAACACAGACTAAATATTAGAAAACATTCAGGATTTACTGCTATTAACTTTGTTAGCTGATAAAATATATTTTGGTTATTTTTCAATCCTTGTGTATTAACAGTACACACTAAAGTGTTTATGGGTGAAGTAACACCTAGGATTTGCTTGAAAATGTGGAGAAAAATAAGGGATGATTTAAACAAGAATGACAAATTATTGACAATATCTGAAGTTTGGTAATGAATAGTGGGCATTCATTAAACTGTTCTCCCTGCTTTTGTGTATTTTTGAAATTTTTCATCCTAAAAAGTTTAAAAAATAACTGTTTCCCTCTCCATCTCACCTGTGTCAGAGTGCAGGTACCTGCTGCAACATATGCTCTGCTCCTTACCGAGCACACAACTAGACATTCCCAGACTTCCTTGCAGGTACATGTATACATGTGATAGTTCTAAACAATGGAATGTGCACCAAATGTGATAAATGAGGCTTTCAGATCTGCCCCATACAACCCTGTAGGGGAACTCTATCATGCTCTTCTCCCTTGCAAGTGATTGGTAGAACAATGACCAGAGCAATCTTGAAACCCATGTGTTGAAGATGACAGAGTGTAGACAGCCAGAGTAACCTGAAGGCTCATGTGGAGCATATACTTTGAAATATTAGCCAACTTGAAATATTGGCCCTGGACTGTCATATGAAAAAAGAAAAGCAAATTTTATTAAGTTTGTGTCATTACATTTGAGTGTATTTCCTAGAGAAGTCTACTTCCTTAACTAATATGGACCATCTCTTATTCTTGCTTAAATCCTCACTGCCTAGCCCAGTGTCTGAACATAGCAGATGTTAACAAATATGTAAGTATAATAATCCTGAATCCTTTCCATCACATTTGTCAACAAGGA
Source organism: Cacajao melanocephalus (assembly GCA_963573385.1). Taxonomy (NCBI): domain Eukaryota; kingdom Metazoa; phylum Chordata; class Mammalia; order Primates; family Pitheciidae; genus Cacajao; species Cacajao melanocephalus. The sequence continues at coordinate 11,158 of CAUYLG010059992.1, forward strand.
ATTGATCACATCTCCTTCTAAGAGAGATTATTCTTCCTCCATGGCAGAGTTGTTGCTCCTCTGCATTTACATAGCTCTTTGGGCTAGCTTGTATTATAGTATTTTCATCGCAGTTTGGTAATACCTTCTGCTCTATCTCCCTGAAGAAACAAATATTTCTGTACTATCTTGTATCCTGTCACCAATCAGAATGCCAGGAAGATAGCAGAGGCTCAATAAATGCTGACTAATAAATGCCTATCATAGAGAAAACATAAAATGGATAGATTAAAATGTGAAAATCTTTAAGTTCTTTGAGTGCATATCTTTAGAAAGGAGCAGAGAAGAAAGGTGAGAATTCTTAGACTTTTTCTTTAAGAGAAGCCAAGAAATAGGAATTCGAGATATAGAAAATTGTTAGGAAGAAACCTATGAAATGGTATTATTATAAGTTCACACACATTCTGATTCAGCCTCAGTTAAAATTGTCATTGAAACCATAGACATACAGTCAAAACGATATTTAGCAAGAACTCAAGCTAGGAAGAAAATGTTGATACAGGTGTTTTTGAGTACATAAAGCAGGGTTAGCCATTGTCTTGTTTTAGGAAGAAACTGGAAAATGTTAGAGTATTTACAGAATAGCTAACAAATTTTAAATTAAAGTCTATTTTTAAACTATGTATTGTTACTGTAAGGTTGTTTTTGCCAAGTCTATTTACTAAAGGAAATTTTTTTTCCTGTACTACTCAGAGATTTGTTTTAATAGTTGTCTTCCTAAGACTACTCATCTGGAACCTTGAGACTGCCTACTATTATCCGGGAAACTACATTAAATGTTTGAGTGAGATAATTATATTTGTTTACTTAAAGTTATAGATCAGGCGTCAGTAACTTTTGGGTTTTTTCTATAAAGAATGAGATAGTATTTTAGGGTTTGTAAGTTATATAGTCACTCTTTGTCAAAACTACTCAATTTTTTTTTTACAAGAGCAGCCATAAACAATACATAATGAATGGGTGTGACTGTGTTAAATATTTACAAAAACATGTGACAGGCCAAATTTGGCCCACATAATTTATCAGCTCCCTTTATACTAAGTTTATCCTAGGAGACTGTTTTTTCTAACTAATCTTGTGCAGTTGACTTCTTATAAATTAACAGATTGTTTTTTATAGTTAATAACCATTGAATAACTATAAACACTGTAAACTCTCCTACTAAATTAGGAATATATCTGTAAGCTTTTCTCCTTGGAAGAGATTTTTGCAAGTAAAAGTCATAAGTGATTTTAATAAATGGATTTTAAATTAGAGTGGAAAATCTTTTACTTTCATAAATTCCAAAACTCTTGTATCTTATAAATCAATGGAGGGTGGAATTTCAAGGAAAGTAGAAATCTTCCCTGGCAAATGCCAAAGAAATTTTGACAGAGATGAAACTAAAATAATTTCATTGTATTTTCCTATTAAATGATTACCAAGACAGTAGTAGAATAGTGTGAACTAATAATTGTAGGGCTCAAGAGACTAGAAACAGCTGATATGTAGACAAATTTAAACTGTGCATTTCCAATGTCATAAAATAGCCCTTAGTAGTGAAAGGATTTTAAAAAATCTTTTAATGTTTAATTTTTATGGGTACGTAGTAGGTGTATATATTTATGGGGTACATGAGATGTTTCAATACAGGCACACAATGTAAAATAATCACATCATGGAGAATAGGGTATCCATCCCCTTAAGCACTTACCCTTTGTGTTACAATCCAATTACACATTTTGTTATTTAAAAATGTACAGTTATTATTGACTGTAGTTCCCTTGTGCTATCCAATAGTAGGTCTTTTTTATTCTAACTATTTTTTTGTACCCGTTAACCATTCCCACCTACCTCCCAGCTTCCAACTACCCTTTCCAGCCTCTGGTAATCATCCTTCTATTCTTTATGTTCACGAGTTCAATTGTTTTAACTTTTAGATCTCACAAATAAGTGAGAACATGTGATGTTCATCTTCCTGTGCCTGGCTATATCACCTAACATAGTGATCTCTAGTTCTATCCACATTGTTGCAAATGACTGGATCTCATTTTTTATGGCTGAATAGTACTCCATTGTGTATATGTACCACATTTTCTTTATCTGTTCCTCTGCTGATGGACACTTAGGTTGATTTCAAATCTTAGCTGTTGTGAACAGTGCTGCAACAAGAGTGAAAGTGCAGATATTTCTTCGATGTACTGATTTCCTTCTTTTGGACACATACCCAACATTGGGATTGCTGGATCAGATGGTAGCTCTATTTTCAGTTTTTTGAGGAACCTCCAAACTGTTCTCCACAGTAGCTGTACTAATTTACCTTCCCACCAACAGTGTGCAAGGATTCCTTTTTCTCTAAATCCTCACTAACATGTTATTGCCTGTCTTTTGGGTATAAGCTGTTTTAATTGGGATGAAATGATATCTCATTGTAGTTTTGATTTGCATTTCTCTGATCAGTGATGTTGAGTACCTGATAAATGTTTATTCAAATCTTTTGCTGATTTTTTGACTGGATTATTACATTTTTTCCTATAGAGTTGTTTGAGATCCTTAAAAGGAATTATTTTTAAAAAGGAAAAACAAATCTCATGTAAAAGTGGGCTGAGTATAATAAAATTAATTTATTTTCCAAAAGGTCCAATTAATGTCTTAAAATATGAAATGTTGAAACAGAGACCAAGGATGCTAAAAATAATATCTTATGAAAATAAGGGCCTAGTAGAGGTTACATTAAAATAAATCCAGAGAACTGGCAGCGTGTAATTGATGAAGAAGTACCTACATTGAGTCAAGAAGATCATATCAGATAATCAATATATAGAAAATATGTGAAAATGATGTAGTATTGAGTGAACTTAACTGACTTTAATCTTATCCTCAGACAAAAGAAACTTGGAGGAGTTTCTTGTTGTTGTTGTATTTGATAATTCCATTTAAGAAGAAATTGCTTCCTCTCTGACTGGCAAATACTTTTTGGTTCTCACCTGGTGGGGTAATTTAGAAATTATTTTTTTCTCCACTAGTAATCACTCTTCCTCATGCTCCAGCTGAGTGATTACAATTGGCTTGAAATATCAGTATCTTGTTTGTGGAGAGAAATACATAGGTATATGTTTTCTGTTTCTTGTATCAGTTTCCTATAGCAAATTACCACAAACAACTAATGGTTTAAACCACAAATGGCTTAAACCAATACATCTTTATGTCCTTAAAGTTCTAGATATCAGACAACTGAAATCAGTTTCAGTTAGCAAAATGTCAAGATGCTGGCAGCATTGTGCTTTCTCTAGAGAGAATCAGTATCTTGTTTGTGGAGAGAAATACACATGTATATGTTTTCTGTTTCTTCTTTCAGTTGCCTATGGCAAATTATCACAAACAACAAATGGCTTAAACCAACACATCTTTATGTTCTTAAAGTTCTAGATATCAGACGTCTGAAATCAGTTTCAATGAGCAAAAAGTCAAGATGCTGGCAGCATCGTGCTGTCTCTAGGGAGAACTGGTTCCTCACCTTCTCTAACTGGCATTCCTGGGCTTGTGGCTGTATCACTTTAATCTTTGTCTTTGTGGTCATCTTGCCTTCTCTTCTGTGTGAAGTTGATAGGGACTGAATTGTGTCCTCCAAAATTCATATGTTGAATCCCTAGTTCCCAATACCTCAAATGTGACTGCACAGTAGTCCCTCCTTTTTCATGGTTTCACTTTCTGTGTGATCAACCACAGTCTGAAAATATAAAATGGAAAATTCCAGAAATAAATAATTCATATGTTTTAAATTGTGAGCTACTCTGAGTAGACTGATGAAATCTTGCTCTCCTGCTCTGCCCCACCCTGTCCAGCCCAGGATGTGAATGATCCCTTTGTCCAGCATATCTGTACCGTATACTCTACCTGACTGTTAGTCACTTAGCAGTTATCTTGGTTATTAGATTTTTAAAAATATATATGTATATAAGGTTCTGTACTATCCAAGGTTCCAGGCATACACTGGGGGTGTTGGAATGTATCCCCTGTGGATAAGGAGAAACTATTATATTTGGAGATAGGGCCTTTAAAGAGGTGATTAAGTTAAAATGAGACCATTAGCGTGGGCCATAATCCAGTCTGTCTGGTATCCTTATAAGAAGAGGAGATTTGTACACACAGAGAGACCCAGGGCTGCATACAAATAGAGAAGAAGCATGGGAAGACAGATGGAGGCCTCAGAAAAAATTAAACCTGCGGACACCTTGATCTTAGAATTTTGGCCTTCAAAATTGTGAGAAAATAGATTTCTGTTGTTTATGCCATCCAGTCTGTGGTATTTTGTGATAATGAATACACTCTTGTGACAACAAACCCACTCCCCAAACAACATTCATTCATGAGGGCAGAGACCTAACAACCTAATCACTCATAAAATTGAAATATATATACTTAACACTGTTGCACTGAGTTTTAAGTTTCCAAAACATGAACTTTGAGGGGCATATCTAAGTCACAGCAAAAGGAAACCATAAAGATCAGAGACTCAAATCTGGGAAAAGGCAATAGCTCACTCTGTTGGTGCACTTTATAGGGCAGTGATTTTCAATCCCATCAGTATAATGCCTCTTTTTTCTAACATTAATGAACATTTACTACCCAGAAACTGATTCAAAAATAATGTTATCTCCCATTTATATGAAATGTCTAATATAGGCAAAATAGTGTTCAGTCAGTGAACCTAAGTGTTCAGTAGATAATTGTACTATGTTCATGGATGATTTTACTATGGAATACTCATAAAAATAATACTTAGCAATAAAAAGGAATGTGCCCCAATACATGTAACATGGATGAATGTCAAAAATATCATGCTGAGTGAATGAAGTCCTATACAGAAGAGAGAATCATCTATGATTTCTATTACATGAAGTTCTTGAACAGGCAAAACTGATCTATGGTGGAAAACATTCAGAACAGAGATTACCTCTGGTGGATGGTGTTGGGGACTGATTAGAAAAGGGCATTTGACAAAGCTCTATGAATATACATTTAAGAGCCAAATTAAAAACAAATATTGGACTCTGATTAATATGAATGCTGCAATATGTAGGAGAGAGCATACTGATGTCTCTAGTTTCACTTGAAATGATTGAAAAATTAGATTGATAGGTGACAGAAAAATAGACAGATATAATAAATCTAATGTGGTAGAATGTGAATAGAAGATAGGGTATAGTGGCTCACACCTGTTATTCCAGTGCTTTGGGAAGCTGATGCAGGAGGATCACGTGAGGTCAGGAGTTCAAGACTAGCCTGGGCAACACAGCAAGGCTCCGTCTCTACCAAAAAAAAAGTATATTCACTATAAAATTCTTTCAACTTTATGCTTGAAAATGTTCATAATAAAATGTTGGGAACATTGTTAATATAATCTACCTACATACTTAATTTTAAAACATTAATTGAAATTAGTTGAATTATAAGATAAAAATGAGAAATGTGAACTCATAAAATTGAAATATGTTTTCCAGCTCTATCACTGCTAAGATAGTGTTGCTCCCTAACAATAGCAGCACTTCTACCCACTATTATAAAATTACTGTGTCCCCCATTGCCTACATTTTATAATGTTTTAATGCTCTTATCCACCAAAAGGAACAAGCACACCTTGCCATGTAATGGAATACAAATCTTGGATCAATAAAACATAAGGAGGGATATATATGCCAATTATCCATTTATTGTCTCTCAGCCCCCAGCTTGCCTTTCTTTGTCCAACTCTATGATACTCTGAGTGACATAGTAGCAATACTGTTTCCAAGAATATCAAGGACAATGTTGAAAGAAGAAAAGAATAAATCTAAAGGGACTCCTGCTAGCAAATTTTACAATTTGCTTATTGAATAACACTAACAATAATAAAATAATAACAATTGTGGTATATTAGAACAAGCTGAATCTGTGGAAAAACATAGATAACAACTTGATTTTTAAGCTTTAAAAGAAGAGTTTATATGGACATTATGTTTCTTCTGTTACTTGTTTATAAGTAAGTACTTGCTCTTTCTGTCTGTGTAAGCAGGAAAGACACTGTGAATAAGCCAAATAGTTCAATTAAAAGGAGGAACTATTTTAGGAACAGTAATGAGTAATCAGTGCTGTGACTTCCACATAACATCCAAGTAGAAGAAGGAGGTTAAGTAGCATGTTTAAATGTCCTAAAGAGGAGAAGTAACTTGGCTGAATTGATGCTTCATTTCCTAAGAGGTAACTCAATTATAATACTGATAAAAATTTGTTCCTTTTAAATATTATTAACAGACTAAGTCAAAATACCATAATGGCATATAATGGGTTATAAAATGTTGACTAAGAAAATAATTTTAAAATATATTGCTGAGAGGATTGAGGTAGTAGGCAAGAAAATAAAACCTACATGACAGGAGAATTGTTTGAACCTGGGAGGTAGAGGTTGCAATGAGCCGAGATCGTGCCAGTGCACTCCATCCTGGGTGACAGAGTGAGACTCCATCTCAAAAAAAAAAAGGTTTTATTTTTTTTCAATTCTTTTTTAATTTGGTTCTCCTGCCTCAGCTTCCCTAGTAGCCAGGATCACAGCCATGCGCCACCATGCCCAACTAATTTTTGTATTTTTGGTAGAGATGGGGTTTCACCATGTTGGCCATGCTGGTCTCAAACTCCTGACCTCGTGATCTGCCCGTCTCTGCCTCCCAAAGTGCTGGGATTACCGGTGTGAGCCACCACACCCTAGAACCTTAGAAGGATTGTAGGATTATGTGGCTCAGGTAAAGTTCAAAATTATCAAGATGTTATGCTTATTTGGTTATTATGAGTGTTTGTAAGTAATGGTAAAAACCACATCTACTTTTGCACCAATCCAGTAAAATTGACCTCTGGGAAAAAACACCAGCTGTTTGATCAAACATCCCACTTTTCCAAACCTACTTCTTTCTAGCCATGTTTATGCCTCTCCATAAAAGAAGTAGACATGGGCTCTGGAGCAAGGCCATTCTTTCTGGAAAATATAATTATTCACCCTTTGAAAGGAGGCTTCTGACATACTACTAGGCCCTAGTGGAGACTGAACACCTACCTGGAACATCAAATTACTGGGTAGCCACACCCACCCATGAGCTGGGTATTGTTAGATCAACCAAGTTATACAATTGGATAGGTACTAAAGGAATCCATCATAGGAGGGAAATGGTATGTTTGAGATTGATTCACAGGGCTAAAATTTCATGAATAGGTGGCCCAGACTCCCATGTTTCATAGCTCTGCTGCACTCTTGGCTCTTCCTAAACATGTATCCATGGCCCTAAAGGGAGTTTGCTGTGACCAGCTCACAGAGGAAGTGAAAACACAGGCCTGGGTCACAGAAGAGTTGGCTCAATACTGCAACCGCACCAGACAAATCTGGCTCAACTTTTTAACAAGGTTGTGAGTTATTTTTCAATTGCCATAGACCCTCAGGTCATGTAAACTGAGTATGCCTGGATAAATGAAGCCGCAACCATAGGGAGAACCTAAATGCTCAGACCTAGGATCAGAAACTGAATTAAGAAGCAGACACTGCATGTCAGAATCCAGGATCAAATCAAATTGAGCTCTGGCATCACCCACATGGCAGGATCCAATCAGATAATGCCTCCCAGCACTACCTTCTTGAAAGATCCAATCAGATCATGCTTCATTACCCTATGCTTATAAAACCCAACCCTGCCCCTAGCTCAGGGAGACACATTTGAGACTTTCCTCCTGTCTCCTTGCAGGTCAACTTGCAGTAAAGCTTTTTCTATTTTCAAAAGCTTGTGCCATGGTATTGGTCTCCATGTGTATCAGGCAACAAGCCCATGGATTGCTTGGTAACAGTATGTTGGAGCCAAAATCATACTGCTGCTGTACCTCAGCCCCACTCAAGGATAGCCTTAAAGAACAATGGCGAAGGGAAATCTTTCCAGTGGTAAAGTCACAACAAAATGGTGAAAAACCTCACCTGTTAAGGTATTATACACAGAACTGTGTATAGAATATGCTACTATTTTTATTAAAAAAGAAAAAGGATATGCATGTCTATTTGTGCATATGTTAAAAATGCTTTGAAAGAATTTATTAGACACAAAAAAATGGCTGCCTGCAGAGATTAGTATGGGTGTGTGAGAGATAGAAGTGAGAGGGAGACTTACACTTACACCCTCTATATCTTTTCTACTTACAGCCACATTAATGTATTATCTATTTTTAAAGGAAAATTGATGTTCAGCATAGAATGGAATGTACTGTTTTTCAGAAATTCTTAAGAATGTCTTTCTGTTGTCTTTATAAATGAATAGCTATTAGTGGATATTACCTAATTCTAATTTGTCAATTCCAGATCCCCAAAATACACACACCCACACACTTCCCAACCACACACACAAGGGATGTTGAAAAAGAAGGGTGACGAAAATATATTTGGCCCTACCAGGTATATATTCACATTATAAAACCAAATTATTTAAATTAGTGTGGCACACCTGTAGAAATTCAACAGACCAGGAAAAATGAGAATTAAGCAACAATTATAAGAACTTGTTTATGAAAAAGAATCACAAGCCAGTGACTGGAGAAGGCATTTTGGAAACTGGGTAAATATGTAGGCATAGGTAGGAAATCAAATTAGCATCACACTTGGTATCACATACCAAAATTATATCCTCCTTTTCAAAGCCTTCCAGCCTCTCACCATGTGAGAAAAGTGTTTTCATCAGTTCTCTGACTTTAATCCTAGACAAGCTGCCTGGCCTGTGGGAAAGGGCAACGAGTCTCAGGTCACAAACCTTATAATAATCATGGTAGAGTTCTGGACAACCACTTAGTATCTCTTTGCCTGCGTTTCTTTATGGTCGAAATGGTTGGGTCCTTGTTATCTGTGGTTCCACTTGACCTGAGTCTCCCTGCTTCCCTCCAGGAGGTGCAGCACCAGCCAGGGTACAGGCCCAAGGTCTGGACAGTCTCCCTTCCTCTGGCTCCCCTAGGATGCTGCCTGCAACAGCACTGGGGCTGGGGCAGGACACACCCACCAGGTTAGTACTCCAGTGTTCCGCCACCCCCTCCAGGATCCTACCCTAGGGCCTCTCAGGCCTCCCGCACTTACTGCCACCAAACTCCCAGCTCACCCCTACATACCTGCAACTGCCTTTTCACTTCCTCTTTAAGAGCTCAGGCTCAGCCTTCTTTTTCCCTCTGTGTTGTCAGTATCTCATCTCAGTTCAACATTTGTAAGTAAACTAAACAATGCCTTAGAATCCTTATGACTTCTACACTTCTAGAATTCTCATATTTTCATTGCATGGCTCATATTTTCATGATTTTGTATCCAAATTCTACTTTGCCCCAACTTTCTGTAGGATTAAGTATAACTCCTCAGTTGTGCTAATATTTTAATACCACTTTTAATTTCCAGTATAGTCTCTTAGATTCACTGGTTAGCCAGAGCAACTAGTTACAACAACTAGTTACTTATCAATTTGTCAGCACGCCACTGGTTCTATTGGCATCTCCCTATGAACCACCTCTTAGTATTCATAGCATTGTGTAGTTCCCTTCCTGTGAATCTAGGGTGGTCTTGTGAGTCTTTTTCCCTAATAGAATATGGTAGAAGTGATAGTTTGGACCTAAATTTCAAGAAGGGCTGGAAGTTGGCTCTTGAGCTCGTAGGATTACTGAGCAACCCAGGAAGAATCTAGGAATTCTGCTGGAAATGCCATGTAGAAACTATGTGAAGAGGGAGAAGTCTGAAACTACATGGTGAGAGAAAAAGCCCAGCCCAGCTTGTTCCTTAATGCAATCAAAGAATACACACTGCCAAAACCAGCAGAACCAAGCAGCTCAGCCCAGCCCAGCCTTCACAATTGTGAGCAAATAAAATGGTTGCTGTTATGTAAAATGGCAATAGATAACCAAAACATCAATGTTAGCAAAGGGACAAAATTAATTATTGTCAAAGTTGTATTTCAAGAGCTAAGACTGCTAATAACAGCCAAAGAATCTGGGAAGCTTCCGCAGCCATTGATAGGATAAACATGCTTAAATAACATGACAGGATGTCAACTTTGTCTTAAATCAACCTTTTTACACTAACACTAAAGTATAAATAAAATGTGTAAATTGTCCTCAGAGGGCAAAATACTCAGTTATGTTAGATTTGGAGGACAAGACTAACAGATCATGCTGTGCCCCAGAATTATGTCACATGCTGTGAGAAATCTGTTCCTCACCAAGGGGCCCATAGAGACAACCACTGGAACTTTTCTTTCAGCTTTTACAATGAACACATTTCTAACACCATATACCAGCTGCGAGGTCTGTACTACTCATCCAGCTATGTAGGCTTTCATTCTGGGACCTCTGACCCAGGTTAATGCCTTGGCTAGTCACATTATTGTTAAGCAAACAGGAGTATAGGAGAGCTACAGTAATACTATTTTTTAAATCAACTCCATCTTAAAACTAGCAAGGCACATTCCTTGCCAGTCACAACACAGTCATAAGATGTTTTTGGCTAAGGAAGCAGCTTAGTAATGCTTGCAAGGACAAACTCTTATGACAGCAGTGTCCTGCTGTCCCAATAATCACATAACAATGTATGCTTTTAAGATATGGTCATGTTTTGATGTGCTTATGCACTAAAATGCCAAAGAAAACTTTTTAAAAATCAACAAAGTCCTAAATTTTGTCATGCTGTCAGCCTACCCCCACACAGACATAATAGCTTTTACATAGATAAGACCCCTATACAAGAAGAGTTTAAAACAAAGAAGGCACATTCTTCCATTTGCTTTCTGAGAACACCCTACTCTGTATCTGGGTGGCTTTCAATAAACTCTCTTCTCATCGTATTCTGCGACTCTCCTTGAATTCCTTCCTGCTTAGACCCAAGAGTTCTCTCTTAGGGTCTGGATTGGGACCTCTTTTTCTGGCAATACTATTTCCTACACTATTTTAGCCTCTGATCCTCAGAGGAATGACTTTGAGCTGATTCTTTTTGTATCTACCTACTTATTTCTAAATACAGTACTATGCTTATGCCGTTAAGATTGACAATTTTAGGTACTCCTTTCTGATTTTTTTTTCTATTATGGGAAATCTAAATTTGGTGTTTTTATACCCCCTCACCCTTCCCTGATCCAACTAATATAGTTTCTATCATTTTTTTGTGAATTTATTTTCAGTGTTAGCATTTTTATGACTATGCCAATATTGTCCAAATGGAGACAAGCAGTGTGCTATAAATATATTTTCTTCCGTATCCTATTTTTTGTTCTCTCTTATGTCTTTATGTTTGATTGGCTTATCTAGCTTTTTATATACAGTCTAACTTCGTTACTAATGGATTTCAACATTTTAAAGCATTGAACATATTTTGATACATTTGGCTTTAATCATCTTGATCCATTTCTTTTAATATTTTAGGCCAACTTCTTGGGGATTTTTGGTAGTCATTGCTATAGAGACTGAATATTTTTTGTTTTCATTTTCTCCCATTTTGAAAGGCATATGCACCTTCTTTAGTTTTATTAGTTGCAATTTTAAGTTTGTAAAAACAAAAAAGACCTTTCTTAAATTGTCAGTCAAAAAGAAAATGTTATGAGTCCCTGCTATTTAAGATCAGAAATGTGGCACTTTTGCTCTCTCCCGCCAAGGGTCGCTAGATGTAGCAAATAAAAACAGATATGACCAGATAAATTTGAATTTCAAATGTACAAAATTTTAGTGTAAGTCCCATGCAATATTATAAAACAATTTAAACTAAAACAAGTATTCTCTGCTTATATAAAATCAAACTTAACTGGGTGTCCCAACAACCTTACTCTCCTACCCAGACTCAGCATTTGTACAGTTTACACTGAGCATTTGTATATTTTCTTGCACATTTAATTTTTTGAAGTTTTGCAAACTATTCAGACAATTCCATGTGTATTTGATTTCAGGGCTCATCACTAGTTCTTTTATACCATGATTTCCACATTCATCAACTTTAAGGGACATGTATGCTACACTGTTTTCTTGCTTATCAAAAATATTTGTTTCCTGTACATATGAAAGACACTTTTGTTATAAAACTGTTGTTTAGTGATAACAAACTTGTCAAATCTCAAAATTCTGAAGGTGCTGTTCCATTGTCTTCTGAGTTACTGTTGCAGAGGTCTGTATCAACCCTCCCTTTTTTGGTTTTGCAGATAACCAGAATTTTTCTTTCTGCATGCTTGAAATTGCTTTTACTTCTAAGCTGTTTCTAAGGTTGCTTTGATACTGGGTTTGCCTAAAATTCAGTGACTGTATACTTTTAACTCAGAAAAAGTTTCTTAATGTCTTTGATCATTGATTCTATTCCAAATGTTCTTTCACCTTCCTTAGAAACACCTTTAATTCTCACACTGGACTTCCATTCTCTGATCTTCATAGCTGCCTTTTCTCAGTTTCCATCTCATTATCCTTTCCCTATACATTTAAGATCAGATCAAGTTTATCCATTAACTATCAATTACTTTATATTCTGTAATCTTAATTTTACTTATTGCCTTTTATTTTGATATAGCATTTCAGAGTTCCCTAAAGTCCTTCTTTGTTGTACCTATTCCTCTTTTTACTTTAGAGACTCTCCTCTACTTGTGTATTTCTACTCTAGCTTTATTGAATTCAGGTTCTCTGTTATGCCACTGAGGATACCAACATTTTGGAAATTTTCTCTGGAGCCTGCAGTAGCTAATTTTCAGGGCAATAAATTTCGAAGTCTTTAGGATGATATTCTTTTCTTTGGTATTGCAATTCCCTCTTATTTTCCTAAGCAGGAGCCACCTTTTTTTTTTTCTCTTGGGAAGTACTACCTAAGCATATTTGTATATCAATAATTAGGACTGTGTATTCCTATTAAATCTATTCCATTTTTCTAGTGGTCAAACTCTTTTCTTACATAATTAGCTTCAGGGTACACTGTTGCACAGTATTCTGAGTTCAATGCTATCCTAGCAGATATTTTTCTATTACCACTCTGTTCTACTGAGATTAAATAAAATTATACTGCTTGGATCTCCAATTCTGAACCAATGGATTATCTTACATTTCTAGCACTTTTGTCCAAACCCTTCACACCTTAGAGAAACTAAATTCTGTACTTCTTATTTGAATTCTGAACCTGTGAACAAGCATGGAAAACCAAGAAAGGGAAGGGATAAGAGTGCATTTTGGTTACCTCAAAGTTCAGCACCCCTGCAACAGAAGGATGGTCCCTGGGTTTTCTGGTTTACAGAGATAACAACCCAAAGCTACACTATCTCAGATCCAAAGTCGTACAATGCTTTCCTATCTTTCATTAGGTGGATTTTGTCCATAAACAATTGAATTCTACTGGTCAAAACTGAGTTTTAAGTTTTGTGTGTTTTCATCTTTTCTGTGACTTCCTAGAGATTTTTTAGGGTAGTTAAAGGATGTTGTTTAACAGATGGCCAGTTTCAATTCAAACCAAAATTTAAGTAAATGAAGTCAGTGAAAATACAAAGTTAAACACACAATATAATTTCATGCACATTAAAATGCACAGAAAAAAAAGACTAGAATGAAACAGGATGAAGTTTTCTCCTTAAATGTTTAATATATTTTATGATTACATATATTTATAGTAGCTAAAGAAAAATACACTGTAATTTTTAATATATAAGGATTTTTCTAAGGATCTCTTTTTGAAGGAAATAATTCTTAGTGGGAGATATGGGAAATGATAAATATTGCTTGATATTACTTGTGTTATTTATAGGATTTCCTTACCAGCAGCATTTATAGTGTTTAAAAGTTGAGTAAACTTTGATTAAAGCTGTTAACTAAATAAACAACATTTATACGTTTTCTCTTCTATGATTATTAAGAAGATGTGAATTATGATCAAATCCCTTATAATATTCATGGCATTTATAAGGTTTCTCTCCTGTGTGGACTCTTTGATGAATTCGAAGAGCTGAACTATGACTAAAACCTTTACCACACTTAGCACATTGATAAGGCTTCTCTCCTGTATGGACTCTCTGATGAATGTGAAGATTAGAACTGTGACTAAAACCCTTTCCACAGTCATCACATTTATAGGGCTTTTCTCCTGTATGGACTCTCTGATGAATGAGAAGATGTGAACGCTGACTGAATCCCTTGCCACACTCTTCACATTTATAGGGTTTCTCTCCAGTATGTACTCTTTGATGAGTGTGAAGCTTTGAACTCTTACTGAAGCCCTTCCCACATTCAGGACAAGTATAGGGTTTCTCCCCTGTATGGACTCTCTGATGAATACGAAGATCTGAGCTGTGACTAAAGTCCTTTCCACAGTCATCACATTTATAAGGTTTCTCTCCTGTATGCACTCTCTGATGAATTTGAAGATTTGAGCGTTGGGTAAAGCTCTTACCACAGTCTTCACATTTATAAGACTTCTCTCCTGTGTGTACTAACTGATGAATTCGAAGATTAGAGCTCTGGCTGAAGCCCTTACCACACTCATTACACTTATATGGTTTTTCCCCTGTGTGGACTCTCTGATGAACATGAAGTACTGAACTCCGACTAAAACTCTTGCCACACTGATTGCACTTAAAAGGCTTCTCTCCTATATGAAGTCTCTGGTGAATGTGAAGTAATGAATTTCTACTGAGGTCTTTATCACACTCAATTTTATAGAGTTTCTCTTCTGTGTGGACTCTTTGATGACTGTGAAGGCTAGAGATGCGGCTGAAGCTCTTACCACATGCATTACAGCTATAAGGTGCCTCCCCTATGTGAACTCTCTGATGAAAGTGAATTCCTGAGCTCAGATGAAAGTTACTGTCGACTTCATCACATCCATACAGCTTCTTACCTATGTAGAATCTTGGATGTCTATACAAGTTTGATCTCTGAGAGAAGCATGCTTTACTGATGGAACATTGAAAGAGGTTTTCTCCAGGTTGATTTCTCTTGTGAAAAACACACTGTGAGTTCCAATAATAAATTTCTTTACATTTATTACATCCACAGTATTTCTCTTCCATCAAATCTTTCAGCGGGTCTTTTTGACATATCACCCCAATGTACTGTGGAAGGGCTTCCTCCATTGGGATATAAGAATGTTGAACTATGAGCTTCTGTTCTTTTTCCATGGAGAAGTTTTTCCTGGATATACCAAGACAGTATCTGCCCCCTTGAAAACCATGTGAACCACTTATGTAGATTTCTCTACCACAGTCTTGAATGGTTTTTGTTTCTAAGGACTGCCAAGGTATAAAGTTTTTATATTTTAAGCTCCTGTGACTTTTGCTTTCAAAAGTTAGTTCATAGTTCCCATACCCTGGTACTTGTGTGGACAGTATTAACCATTCCTGACACTGGGAAAAACCTTGCTGTTTTAGGTCTTTGGAATCTGCCCCTTGAACAGTTTCCCCATAGTTCTGATTCTCATACATCTGAGTGCCAGCATTCCACCAGCCTTGCCAGCAGGAAAAATTTTCATATTCTAAATATCTGAATTTCTCTTCTTGGGATTTGTAGCTCTCATTCCAGTTTCCTAGAAGAAGATAATCCCATGGTGAGATAAAAGTTGTGCTGAAAAATGTTTAACTCTCTAAATCAATGACCTCTAAATGATAGGAATATATGTGTGGGTGGGGGTAGAAAAGAAGGGTTATGACTTTGGCTGCTTCATCTGGGTTTGAAATTCATTTGTTTGTCCATTCATGTATGTATTCATTCATTCACTTATTTATTCATTCCACAAGTGTATCTTGAGCAGGCACTGTTAGAAATATTTAACTGCTATTTACCAGGCACTGTTAGAAATGAGAATAATGCCAACTGCTTCATGGAAATAGTCTTAAAGGCTAAGATTTAATTAGATTACTTTATTTTGGATATTATTATAAGAAACAAAATATATTGTTCCTATTTTTCTGTTCTAGAATAGTGTGGTAGATTGAGAAAAAATGACTACATTACTTGCTACTTTGCCTACACCTTTGGTGTTTTCCTTCCACACTCTCTCTATGTTTGGCTATACAATTTGCTTTGGTAAGTGAGAAAATAACAAAAGTAACACAAGCAGAGACTTGAAAAGTCCTTGCCCTCTCTCTCGATGCTTTTGAAAATCCTGTGACCACCATCATGTAAGTGTCTTTGGGTTGGCTTGTTTGAAGAGAGATATACGGCCAAGACATTCTCACTACCTCCACTGATACTAAGCCAACTGCACCACATGTGAGTCAGGCCAGCCAGCTTAATCTTAGACCATTTAGCCACAACCAAATCTCTCCATGATAAAAGATCCATCCAGCCAGTAAGAATCATAAAAAATAATAAAGTTTGTTTTTAAGCCGCTGTCTGGCATAGTATGTTATACAACAAAAGCTAACTTATACAAATAGCACGAAGAGAGAGAAAATTTAGGACCACACAAAATTGACTATGTATGGAGATATGTGCTTTAGGGGTACTGCAGAAGATAAACTAATAATCACAAGTATCTGTTAATGATATAACCTAGGTGTCCTGGAATCTGTCTTGCTTTATCTTCTATTTGTAACCTGATTTAAGAAATATTTTTGAGAATATCTCTTACAACACCTCAATATAACACCCAGATAAAAAAAGAAACAAAACAAAATACTCAACAAAACTGTTCCTAGAAGAAACTCTGCCTATTCCCTATGAGATGGGAAAACTTTACCTACTGACATGACATTTGTGTAGTTCTCCCACATGACTTCCCTGTAGAGCCTTTTTTGAGAAGAATCCAGAAATTTCCACTCCTCCCAAGTAAAAATAATAGTCACATCTTCAAATGTTACTGCCATCTGGTCAAAGATCAGGCTTTCTAGGAAGAAGAAATCTAAGTGAGAAGTTGAATAAAGATAAAGACATTTAGCAGATAATGTAAGTGGCAAGCCAAATAGAAAAAATAAAGAAGAAAACCAAGAAAGGTAAAGAGAAGTATAACAATAGTAGTGAAATAGCTAATTAATATATCCAATCATCAAACATATCACTATCAAAAGAAACACTTATCTCGCACTTGTCTACTAACTAACTACTAAGGCTTTTACCTATATTTCACTTACTCCTCACAGAAATCCCATGTTGTAGGTAGCTTTCTACTACAATTATGCATTTCAGAATGAAGAAGAGAGAAATATATGTATTAAAACTGCCTAAGTATTTCTTTTAGTGGAAAGAACAAATCATAAATTGGTTATGTGACAAAGCCATTTTATTTCTTTTTAAATTTTTCATTTTATTTCTTTGATCACACATTCTCAGTTTTCAATTTCAATTTAAAACATAGAGTACCTACTAAGAATAAAGGATACAGATACTAAGGAGTGTACAATAAAATGGAAGGAAACACAAATACTATCATCAGCAGCAGCACCATCATAGCAGCAGCTAAATCTTACTGGATGTTTCTTAAATGAATAGGGTTATGTTATCTCATTTCGTCTCAGAACAGTCCAATAAGGTATTATTATTCACCCTAAATGAATAAGCAAACTAACATTTAGCAAGACTAAGTTACTTGTACAAGGTTATGTAGTTACATCATAGAGGTTTTTAAACCTAGGCCTACCTTAAAGTAAAAGTGAGATAAATTAAAAACATTTGATGAAGGGTTGTCAATTGAGATTTCCATATACTGTCATAATGTGTTAATGAAGAAGGGCAAAGGAAAGAGGTACTGAAATATTCAAGGGTGGAAAAATATACCACCAAACTACTATTTTCCAAATAAACTACATGAAAATGCATGTCTAAACAATAAAACATTAACCAAAAATAAGAACTTAAGAATGAGAAAATTCAGAACCACATATTTAAATATCTAGTGGTCTATTTTCAATGTTCATAAAATAAATTTAATACATTTAAAATATAATGAATCCACTTTAAATATATAAATAAAATAAGAAATTTGGGATGCTCAAAAACCCAAACTACAGGACTGAAAACTGTGAAAGTTAGTATCTGTCTGGAAAATAAATGGACTCACTGATCTCTAATTTTATAAAAAGTACAATAAAAATAAACTCAATCTGTAGTTATTGGATTTGTTTGTTTTTTTTTAAATTTTTAAGCATTTAAAAAACATTTACTGCAAATAAGTTCATAAATGTTTAAAATACTGACGTAATACAAGTAAAAATTAAAAGGCTACCTTCCTCTAATAATTTAAGATATAACCACTATAACCAGTTTTCACGGTGTTCTTTCTAACCTTCTTCCAGGTATGCACACATTCATACTTCACTGATTTTTTTAATTAACAAAGACATGATAATTTTGCAATTTTTTTTTTATCATTTACTATATGGTGTACAACTTTCCACTTCAATACAGGTAGACCTATCTTATTTGTGGTCATTTTTAAATATGTCCACAAATTGATCCTTTCCATTCAAGAAGTGAAGCTTAATTCCCCACCCCTTGAATATGGGCTGAAATTAGTGAGTCACTTCTGACGAATAGGAAATAAAAGTGGAAAAGAAAGTAGTGTTGTGCAACTTTGGAGGCTAGGTCATAAAAGTCACCACAGGTTCTTTCTTGCTCTCTCTCTCTCTCGGATCACTAGCTCTGGGAAAAGCTATATGTCATGTCATGAGAAAATCCTAGGCAGCCCTGGGGCAAGGAATTGGGACCTTCTGCTTTCATTCAGAAATGAGACATCTTGGCAACAGCCATGTGAGTAAACTATCTTAAAAGTGGATCCTCCAACCCCAGTGCAGCCTTTAGATGACTGCAGTCCCTGCTGACAGCTTCACTGTAACTTCATGAGAGACCTTGAGACAGCTATGCTTCTTCCAGATTTCTCAGCCTCAGGAACTGGGTGAGATAATGTTTGCCGTTTTAAGTATTGAATAATTTGTTATGCAATAATAGATACCTAATATGTTATTTGTAAAAGTTACATAGCATTTCACTTTATTGATGTCCAAGACTTGACTGTTCCCATACTAATGGATGTTAAGATCGTTTGAAGTTTCTTGGCTATAACATATAGCAAAATAATTATCTTAAATATGTCATTATTTCTGTTGTAATATTTCTATATGATAAATATATCTATTTGATAAATATAAATATCTCAATATGATAGATATATTTCTATATGATAAATTCCTAGAAGTGAAATTGTCAGGCATCTGTATTTCAGTTTACTAAAAAATGCTACAAAATGTCCCTTGAAAATACTTTTAAAAATATGTTACAAATATTTTCCCCCAATGGAACAATAAAAGACACCTATATTCAAAATTAATAAGTACAATAAACAGAAAAAAGTAAAGAATTATATAAAAAATATAAGATGACAAGTAAACCATAGAAAAAACGATACTAAAGTTGAGTTTTAAAATAAAGTGGCATACCACTTATAGGAGATATACTCCAAATTAATGAATTATGAAGGATTAAAAATGATATGGCTGTTTTCTTGTGGTGTTTCTTTATTCACTTCCTGTTAGCTGGTCCTTTTTTTGTTTTTTTTTGAGACTGAGTCTCGCACTGTTGCCCTGGCTGGAGTACAGTGGCTAGATCTCGGCTCACCACAACCACTGCCTCCCGGGTTCAAGCAATTCCCCTGCCTCAGCCTCATGAGTAGCTGGCATTACAGGTGCCCGTCACCACACCTAGCTAATTTTTTGTATTTTTAGTAGAGATGGGGTTTCACCATGTTGGCCAGGCTGGTCTCTAACTCCTGACCTCGTGCTTCATCCGCCTCAGCCTCCCAAAGTGCTGGGATTATAGGTGTGAGCCACCATGCCTGGCCACTGTTAGCTGGTTCTTTTATCTCAGAGACTTAACTACAGTTTTCCGAAAAGAATACCTGCCTGTATACTTCCTATAGTATATTTTAGTTAGCTAAACTGAACAATGGCTTCAGGAGCTATCAGCCTAGTCCTTCCATTCCAACATTCTCTTAAACCTTTTAACTAAAAGTTTTAACAGTAAATGATGATCACTTCCTAGATTTGTGACTTCATTAGGTTTTATAAATTGGTTGTCTAATTCTATAATTCTACCATTCCTTGTGCATATATATGCTATAATTCTTATATAATGAAAAACTTGCCATTACAAATATTCTGGTTATCCTGAAATGTAGTCCTAAAGAAAAGGACAAGATAAGATGTTTGATTATCCCTCAACTTACTCTCTTTTAAAAATCAATTTTCAGAGTATGAGATGGGGCAAAGCAATCATCAACTATGAACAATGAGATTTGTATTGCTTTTCAGTGTTTTCATAAACTCATTGATTCTTACATACTGGATGGGTTGCAATTAAATTGCAGTCATTTTTCTTTTCTTTTAGATGTGCAAGATTCTCTCATCTTAGACTAGTAGGAGTCCTTTCAGGTTGGTTCCTGGGTGTGTAATATGACCTTTTTTAGTGTTTGAGAGCTTCCTTATTTTCTGGCACAACCAATGTCCAGGTTCATTCTTGTTGCATTTGCTTTACCAACAAGCATGTATTATTTCTCCCAGGAGTTTGCTAATTTTCCACTCCTCTTTTGGTATATAAGTAACCTCCCAACAGTATTATATAAAAACTTGGTATCATCTCTTTTGTCTTCTAATAGCTCTCTCCAATTATTAGTTTTCTTTAAGGTCCTTTTCAACAAAGAAGGTTAGTTAAAATCATTCTCTATACATCTGTAGTTTTGATTCCTTCTTGTTATTGTCAGATTTTGCTGTATACAGTTTGAAATGCATTCTTAGCTACATATTAGTTCATGATTAATATATCTCCTTGATGGATCTTTACCATTATTTAACATGACTGACCTTTTATTGTGACATTAAATAGGTCTCCTGTAAAGAAAGAGCATAGAGCAAGATTTCTGCTTTTCATCCAATCAGTATGACTCAGTTATTTTATTCATGTTCATTTATTTTGATTACTAATATAGACTTATTTCTAACATATTATTTTTTAAAATTCTTCCTTTCCTGTCTCTTAGATTGACTGATAATTAATTTTATGCTTTGATTTCCTCTCATCTCCACCTTTTCATCTATGTTAATTTCAATTTCACAGTTTAATAAATGACCTAAATATATTTTAAACATATACACTTACCTATTTTTCTAACAAGTCAATTAAGAAGATAAACAAATCCAGGAAAGGCTGCATGAGATATGACAAGAAAGGTGATCAAGTACCTTGGTAAAGTTTATTTTTATTATAAAACAAAACAAAAAAAATAGGAGCAAACAAAGAAAAAAAGAGACATAGAAAGTATATCAATGCCTATATATCTGAACTACAACTCTTGACAACACAAACATGAAGGGAGAAAGAGGAGGACATAAGAGTGTGCTGAAGTCCATGTCTTATCAAAAATATGACCTAGATATTAATACATTTTAAAAGTCAGTAGGAGTAAATAAATAAAAGTCAATGTGGGTTTTAAGTTAAGCACAGCCATCATAAGAACCAAAATGGAATCTATAAAAAACAAAAACAGAAGACAACTTGCTCTAAAGGAAAACAGAAAATAAATAAAAAAGAAAAAGATGGCCAAAATAATATAACAAAATAAATTTAAATAATTTAATCTCATAAATTAAACGACTCTAAGCTTAAAAAATAAGATTTAGCATGTGGTTTAGAACAGGTACACTAAAAAGAAAAATATTTAAAAATACAAGGATAGAAAAAGATAGATATGCCACAAAATATGAATCAAAAGAAAGCTCAAATAGCAAACTTAATTTCAGATGAGTAAAATTTATGGCAAGAATACCATAAAGAACAAAAACATTTTTTATATGAACAGTAAGAAAAAATATCCAAAATAAATTTCTCAAAAAATTATAGATCAAGCAAACAAAAACCCCAATAATATGAAGACTAACCACTACAAATAATAAGCTTCAGTTATTTTATCTGTGTTGAACTGTACACCACCAAAATACACATTATTTTCATGAATACATAGTAGTATTATAAGATAGACGATGTATTAGTCCATAAAAGAAATCATGATAAATTCTAAAGCATCAACATAATACAGAATACATTCTCTAGCTACAATGTAATAACATTTGAAAATATCAACAATAGAATTTTAAAAGTCTGCACTTCTGAAACCCAAGTAACGTATTTTATTATTAAGTAAACTTTGGATTTAAAAGAAAAATATAACAATTCTTAATTGTTTTTTCTTAAAAATATAAATGTGATAATGACAATAATTACACAGAAATATTTGGAAGATCCAAATGAAATACCTGAAGGAAGCAGAAATGGCTAGAGCAACTGGGCAAAGTGGCACACACCTGTAATCCTAGCACTTTGGGAGGCCAAAGTGGGCGGATCACTTGAGCCCAGGAGTCTGAGACCAGCCTGGGCAACATGGAGAAATCCCATCTCTACAAAAAATACAAAAATTAGCCAGGCATGGTGGCACAAACTTGTAGTCACAGCTAATCAGGAGGTTGAGGTGCAGGGATCCATTGAGCCTGGGAAGTCGAGGCTGCAATGAGCTGTGATTGTACCACTGCACTCCAGCCTGCAAGACAGAGCAAGACACTGTCTAAAAAAGAAAAAAACACTAAAAAACCCAGCTAGACTAACATTAAACTGACTAAGTGTAAGTATTCACCTTGAGAACCAGAAAAAGACAAAAATGCTCACTGTCGCCACTCCAATTCAACACAGTACTGAGTACTGGAAGTGCTAGCCAGAGCAATCAGGCAACACAAAGAAATAAAAGGCATCCAAACATCCAAATAAAAAGATGGGAAGTCAAATTATCTGTTTGTAGATAATATGATTCTATACCTAGAAAATCCCAGAGTTGCTGCCCAAAAGCTCCTTCAGCTAATAACTTCAGGAAAGTTTCAGGATACAAAACCAATGTCTAAAAATCAGTAGCATTTCTATATACCAACAACATCCAAGCTGAGAGACAAATCAAGAATGCAATCCCATTTACAATAGCCACAAAAAAGAACAAACTATCTAGGCATACTGCTGACCAGGGAGGTGAAAGATCTCTACAACAAGAATTACAAAGCACTGCTCAAAGAAATCAGAGATGACGTAAGCAAATGGAAAAACATTCCATGCTCATAGGATAGAAAGAATCAGCATCATCAAAATGGCCATACTGAAGCAATATACAGATTCAATGTTACTTCTATCAAACTACCAATGACATTCTTCACTGAATTAGAAAAAAAAAAAAAACTTTTAAAATTCATATGAAACCAAAAAGTAGCTCAAATAGCCAGGGCAATCCTACACAAAAAGAACAAAGTTGGAGGCATCACGTTACCTGACTTCAAAAGCTACAAGTAATCAAAACAGCAGGGTCCTGATATGAAAACAGACACATACACCAATGAAACAGAATAGAGAGCCCAGAAAAAAAATGCCTGACACCTACCACCATCTCATCTTCAACAAAGTTGACAAAAACAAGCAATGGGGAAAGGACTCCTATTCAATAAATGGTGCTGGGATAACTGGCTAGCCATATGCAGAAGACTGAATGAAACTAGACCCCTTCCTTATATAAAAATCAATTCAACATGATTTAAAGACTTCCATGAAAACCTAAAACTATAAAAACCCTGGAAGATAACCTAGGGAATACCATTCTGGACATAGGACTTGGCAAAGATTTCATAACGAAGACACCAAAAGCAATTGCAACAAAAAAATTGACAAATCGGACCTAATTAAACTAAAGAGCTTCTACACAGCAAAAGAAACTATCAACAGAGTAAACAGACAACCTACAGAATGGGAGAAAATATCTGCAAACTATGCATCTGATGAAGATCTAATGTCCAGAATTGATAAGGAATTTAAACAAATTAAGCAACAAACAGCCCCATTAAAAAGTAGGCAAAGGACATACACAAACACTTTTCAAAAGAAGACATACACGGTCAACAAGTATATGAAGAAATGCTCAACATCACTAATCATCAGATAAAGGCAAATCAAAACCACAGTGAGATAGCATCTCATACCAGTCAGATGGGTATTATTAAAAATTCGAAAAATAGTAAGATGCTGACAAGGTAGCAGAGAAAAGGGAATACTTAAATCCACTGCTGGTAGGAATGTAAATTAGTTCAGCCATTGTGGAAAGTGGTGTGGCGATTTCTCAAAGAACTGAAAACAGAATTACCATACCTAGCAATTCCATTACTGGGTATATGCCCAAAGGAATATAAATTGTTCTACCATAAAGACAATGAGTATGCATATGTTCATTACAGCAGTATTCACAATAGCAAAGACATGGAATCAACCTAAATGCCCATTAACAATAGACTAGATAAAGAAAATGTGGTATACATATACCATGGAATACTACCCAAGCATTAAAAAAGAACAGAATTATGTCCTTTGCAGCAACATGGATGGAGTTACAGGCCATTGTC
The DNA here is from genome assembly GCA_963573385.1 of Cacajao melanocephalus. NCBI lineage: Eukaryota > Metazoa > Chordata > Mammalia > Primates > Pitheciidae > Cacajao > Cacajao melanocephalus. Next base: position 35,622 of record CAUYLG010059992.1, read on the forward strand.
CTAAGTGAAGTAATGCAGAAACAGAAAACCAAATACTGCATGTTTTCACTTATATGCTGGAGCTAAATATTGAGACCACATGAACACAAAGAAGGGAGCAACAGACATTAGGGCCTATTTGAAGGTGGATAAAGAGAGGAGAAAGAGAGGATCAAAAAATGACCTATCTGGTACTATGCTTTACTTGGCTGAAACAATAATTTGAACGCCAAACACTCATGACTCACAATTTATCTATATAACAAACCTGCGTATAAACCCTTAATACTAAAAGTTAAAAAAAATGTGTGGAAATAAAGCATTCAACTCAAGAATGTAAAAAAGAGAAACGTTTATCTCCCATTTAAAAAAGACTTCAAAAAAGAATAAAGTGGAAAAGATATAAGAAACAAATGATTGAGAAAATGCATAAAGCCAAAAGATGTTTTCAAAAATTTAATGTCAGATCAATGAAAGTCAGATTTTTAAAAAGACAGTTATGAAAAAAATACAGGGCAAAATTGGGAAATAATTTCAGACATAAGATTTTTCAGTGATGCAAAGGTGTTATGAACTACATATATGAGGATATTTATGAGCATTAGAGATTCTGGCAAATACTATAAGAAAAAGAAAAGATATAAGGATTAGAAGCAAAAATATAAAATGTCCTCATTTGCATAGTTATGGCCATCTACCTAGAAAAACCAAGAGTATACAATAAACTATAAGAGAGTTCAGCAAAACTACCAGATACAATAAAGAAATAGCTTAACTGATTTAGTAATCGACGACTAGAAAGTAAGATACCATTCACACCAGAAAACAAAAAAAACCTATCTTAACCAAGAATACAAACAATTCTTTGAAGAAAACTTCTAAATTCCAATAAAGTAGAAAGATTATCTAAATAAAAGGAGAAGCATGCTTCCATGCTCTCGGATAGAGTAACTTAAATTCAGTACATTCCAGTCAAATTTCCAGACGGCTATTTTGAGGAACACGATAGACTTCTTTTCCTTAAAATTGACAATGAAGGAAATAAGTTGGTAAAGACAAGTAAACCAAACAGAAAGACTACCAGATACTGACACATCACCAAAACTACAGTAGTAAAATTAGAATCTCTCACAAGATTGTTGAGTTGTTGGATCTGCAGTCATCAAAAGGCTTGACTGAGAAGAAGGATTCAATTCCAGGGTGGCTAACTCACATGGCTGGCAGGCTGGTCTAAATGTTGATGAGAGAGATGTTTCTCTCCACGTGCTCCTTTCAAGTGGTGGGGACTATCTGTGAACATGGTGCAAGTTTCCCAAAAGAAAGAAAGGCAAGCAAAAGCTGCATTCTTTTTATGACTTAGCTTTGGAGGTCACATCCTGTCACTTCTGCTGTACTCCACTGATGAGGCCATCACAAGCCACGGCTGTATTTGAAAGGGGCAGGACAAAGACCCCACTTTTCAGTGGAAACAGTGTCAGTCATATTGTAAGAAGAACATGAAAATAGCATAAATTATAAGTATGGCCATCTTTGGAAAATTAAATCTATTGTAATACTAAAGCATATTATAGCATGGTAAAGTGGCAGTTTACTCCAGAAAGTAAAGGAAGTTTCCAATTAGGAAAGCTATTAACTTTAAACTTTTATAATAACATCAAATAAGAAAAGCCATATGATTATTTTAATGGATGCCAAAAAGTATACTTCTTAAAATTCAACATGCATCCTTCATTTATAACTACAGACAAAGCGTGCAAAACAAAACAAAGCAAAAGGCACACAAGCATATCTTAAACCCAAAGGTAAAACATTAGTCATTCTAATTAAAACTGGAAACTTAACAAGGATACTGCAAATTCACAATTTTTAAACTACTACTGTGAAAACACATGACAATACAATTAGACAAAATTATCTGTAGAGGATATAACTGCATATCCCAGAGATCCAAAAAAATCAGCTGAAAACTGTTAGCAATTATAAGGGAATTCATGATCTCAGAAATTCTACTACTAGAATTATAAACTAGAGATTACATATGTATACCAAAAGATCTGTACAAGAACAGTTGCAGCATAATAAATCCTGTAACAGTAAAAAACCAAAACAATCCAAAAAGTCCAATAACAGTAGAAAAGTTGTTCATACTATGAAATAGTACACAGCTGTGAAAATGAACTACAACTAAGTGAATCAGCATGGATGCACTGTAAAAGTTAACATTATGCAAAAGACCCCATTCATGGAAGAATATATAGTGATTCCATTTATACAGTGTTCAAAAATATGAAAAACTAAACAATTTTGTTTAGAAATGTATATGTAGTTAAAAGCACAGGGGAAAAAAAAACTAAGGAATAACAACATTTAAGAGACGGCTGCTCCTTTAGGAAAGGAGTGGGAAAGAAATTCTAGAGTCATCAGCTGGCTTTTAAAAGTTTATGCTGATTTAGGCTGGGCATGGTGGCTTACGCCTACAATCCCAGCACTTTGGGAGGCTGAGACAGGCAGATCACTTGAGGCTAGGAGTTCGAGACCAACCTGGCCAACATGGCGAAACCCCATCTCTACAAAAAATAAAAACATTACCTGGGAGGTGGAGGTTGCAGTGAGGTGAGATTGCGCCACTGCACTCCAGCCTGGGAGAGAAAGTGAGAGTCTGTCTTAAAAAGAAGAAAAAAGTATATGCTGATTTTAATGGTGGGTGTCCACGTTATTATATTTTAAATTGTACATATATATGTTTTCATATATTCTTTTGGTTATATGAAATACATCACAATAAAGTTCAAATTACATAAAATCTAAGAGCATAGAAAAAGCGTTCAGACATAAAATAATTATAAATTATTTTTAAATGAAATTTACAATAGCAATAAGAATATAAATTCCTAAAAATACATTTACCAAAAATACTTAGAACCTACTTATAGTTTTAGAATTTTCCGTGCTAAAAATAGGATTGGAGCCAGACATGGTGGCTCATGCCTGTAATCCTAGCACTTTGGGAGGCCAAGGTAGGTGAATAACTTGAGGTCAGGACTTCCAGACCAGACTGGCCAACATGGTGAAACCTTATCTCTACTAAAAATACAAAAATTAGCCAGACGTGGTGGCTCACACCTGTAAACACAGCGACTTGGGAGACTGAGGCACAAGAATCACTTGAACCCAGGAAGAAGAGTTTGCAATGAGCCAAGACTGTGCCACTACACTCCAGCCTGGGCATCAGAGCAAGACGACTCTGTCACACACAAAAAAAGAAAACACACACATACACACACACACACACAAATAGGGTTGAAAGAAGAAGACTGCTCAATCTTAGCAGAAAGAAATATAATTTTTTCTAACTAAACTTATCTCTTTTCAAGGGGATTAAATCAAGATATTAATCTTGATTTTGATGTGGGGGTGGAGGAGCTGTAACAAACTGATTTTCAAATGCTTTTGCAAGAAAACCACTTTGAAAGAGGAATAATGAGGAGAGGCTGATTCAATGGCATACTAAAACTTTAATAAGGACTCTGTAATTTGTAACACGGCTTGACATGGGAGCAGAGATCAACGGAAATGGCTATGAATCCAGAAATGGACACAAGTACAACAGTGCATTTTACACATGACAAAGGTTACATCAAATTTGTGGGGGAAAGATGGCTTATTCAATTAATGAAGTTGCGACAAATGGCATCTGCCCCCCCAAAAAACTTAAGCTTGATTCTCTGTCTCAATTCTTATGTTTTAGTGACTAAAAAGAATTATTTCAGATATGCATTATATTTCAAATAATAGCCAACTTGGTGCAATAATTGTTAGTGAGTTCTTTATGTCCAGCACTGTTCTAAGTAAATTTTACATGTCTGATCTTATTTAACATTCTTAACAGCCCTACATGGTAGCTGTTATTTCTCCACTATAGAGATGAAAGACTGGCTAAATAATTCAATCTAGTTCACGGTATTAAGAAGTGATAGACATGCAATAAGCTTAGGTAGTGGAATTAGAGTCTATACTATGACCAATGTGCTATATTGATTAAACATAATGAAAGGTTAATATGCTTATTATCTAAAACTTATTATATGTGCCTTTTACATCTTTTGGTCCAAAATGGCAATCATCATAATATTATTCTGTGGAAAAAGCCATCCTCTCTCCTTTTTATCTTCATCGAGTGAAAAAGGAAGGCTACATTCTTCTTCACTGCCTATCAAATGCACTATACATAAAGGAACAACAATAAAAACGTTCTGGTACAAGTATAAGAATTGAGAAAAGGGTTGACGAAAGAGGACAGCCTCAAAAGTAATCTTTGTATACATATGTGTATGTGTAATTTTGTACATGAAAAGGTAGCACCACAGTCAATAGAGAAGATAAATGTTAGTGGAAAAATTAAATAAGTAGGAAGTAAAAAGAAGGTTTAAATTCTGTCATTTCTCACATCAAAATAAATTCTTGATAGATTTAAAAATTAAGATTTTAAAATACTTGTGTTAAGAAACAAAAATGAAAAGAAATTATGTATTAAATTTGGAAATGAACAGATTTCAAAGCACAAAACTAAATAAGTAAAAGAAGTAAGATTTCATTTTGTGCAAATTTAAAACATATAAACAAGTCCTTAAAGTAAAAGGCAAATGATAAACTAGGAGAAATATTTACAGCATATGACAAATGGTTTATGTCTTTTACATACAAAAATATCTACTATAAAATGGAAAAAGATTTGGTAGGAAAACAGTGATGTATATAAAAAGGCGATTCATCAAAGAAGGAATACAAAGAGTCAATGAATATATGTAAAAAAGTCAACCCTACTAAGGATTAAAAGGATGCAAATCAAGGCAAAATTTAAAAATTAATACTCGATCGCGGTAAAGCTCAGTAAGATAGAATCATTAATCAAATGGTTGTAGGAGTTAAAGTTCATGTAACATTTCTAAAAGAGAACTTGAGTTTTTTCAAAAGCCTGAAACATGCTTATATTCTTTGATTCTGTTTTTCTATTTCTCAGAATTTATCTTGAGAAAATAAAGACATATCCTTAACAAATTATGTATAAGAATATTTATTATATTTATAACAAAATATTGGGAAATACTGAATTTTCCCAAATAAAAGCAAACTTAATGGGAGGCCAAGGTGGGCAGATTGCCTGAGCTCAGGAGTTTGAGACCAGCCTGGGCAACACAGTGAAACACCAGCTCTAAAAATGCAAAAAAATTAGCCTGGTGTGGAGTGTGCACCTATAGTCTCAGCTACTCAGGAGGCGGAGGCAGTGAACCCAGGAGGCTGAAGTTGCAGTGAGCTGAGATCATGCCATTGTACTCCAGCCTGGGCAACAGAGCAAGACTCCATCTCAAAAAAAAAAAAAAAAAAAAAAGCAAACTTAAATAAAGCATAAAAGCATAGTATATACCTAGAATGGAACAGTATGGAGTCAGGAAAACTCATGCTACCAAAACATGCTTGGAAAAATGCTCATTATATGTTAGGTAAAAAATTTATACAAATAACAGCTATTCATACATTCAGTAAATATTTACTGTGTGCTTAGTATATGCATGGTACAGTTCCATATACCAGGTACATTTCCCGCCCTCATGGAGCCTAGTTGTCATGACTCAAATTTTTTAATGTTTTATATATACAGTCTCTTTATATACAGTATGTATATGTGTGCATATGCCTATATGTGTATATATATATATGGCATATGCCTATATGTTTTATATATACAATCTCTTTATATACAGTGTGTGTATGGATGCATATGCCTATATGTGTATATTTCTACATGTATATGAACATGTATACATACCTATCAGTATTTGTACAGACTAGTGAGTACATATACACAATAAGTATTAAAGACTGCAAGTAAATACACCCAAAGGTCAACAATGGCTGTCAATATGGTTCATGTGAAGAGATGCACAAGAATTACAAATTTAAACATTAATTGCCCTCCACAATGTGGCTTTATACATATATATTACACTTCCCTGTCACTAGCCTGGTTTCCTTATTTGTCCCCTCAAATTGTACCTGAAACTAAACGATGGCTTTCCTGTTTAGAATGGTATCTTCCTACTCATAATTGTTCAAATCTGAGTTCCTCTTGCTGTGTTTTAAGTGCCACTCATTCTAGCACTGCTTAATGTGGATAACTTCAGAAATTATTACTAATCTCATACAGTTTATTCCCCCCAATGGGAAGATATTTTTTCTTCTTTTTTTGAGAGGGATTCTCCCTCTGTCGCCCAGGCTGGAGTGCAGTGGTGCCATCTTGGCTCACTGCAACTTCAGCCTCCCGGGTTCAAGCAATTCTCCTGCTTCAGCCTCCTGAGTAGCTGGGATTACAGGTGCCTGCCACAATGCCTGGCTAATTTTTGTATTTTCAGTTAAGACGAGGTTTCATCATGTTGGCCAGGCTGGTCTTAAACTCATGACCTCAAGTGATCCACCCACCTTGGCCTCGAAAGTGCTGAGATTACAGGCATGAGCCACTGCGCCCGGCCATGACATTCTTATATTCCTTTATCTCAGAACACCAAGAACAGTATGAATTATACAGTAGACTTGAGTGACTGAATGAATGAGTAAATGTTGGGAAAAGACACTGGGTGGGGCAAGGTCAAGCCTGCATGCTCGAAATTTTCTCAGGCAAGTGAGGAACATTTTCTGTGCAGTCCATCCATCCTCAGTCCCACTTCCGCTACCTCCTCCACCCATGGAGAATGCAGGGACATTTTGTAAATGAGATAAGACAATCATCCTCACCTGGGATCAGACTATGAGGAAAACAGTATACATTCCTTCCTCCTTTGTGTTCCTCTTCTGGGGAAGGGTAGAGTGCTGAGATGGCTGAACTGAGGCGGAAACGGGGAATTGAAAACCTGGGTATGACTTTAAATTCCCCAACTCATTAAATTCCCCATATACTAACTTGGCATGACCCACAAATCTCCTAATGAGAGGTCAAAAAGAAGCCTACAAATGTTCTTGTTTCCTTTCAACGACCAGAAAGGAGAGCTATGAACACTGGCACCTTGGAATTTATTTCCGACCCTCTAGAAACATCAACGGCTACAACTCATTTATTTATTGAGATTATTATTACTACTACTACTTACAGAAAAGCACTAGCACACTTAAATAGTATCTATTCTCAAGGTATTTTTCTTATTTTGTTCAGTTTAAGTAGAAAATCATTCCGTTGTCTTCCCCTACTTGTTAAACAGGAATACTGGATTTAAGGTACCTGGAGTCTTAGAGAAGTAGCCCAGAACTGGGGCTCCCAGGTCCTGATCAGTCTCAACTCTGCCGTCAAGCACTTGTAGAACTTTAAAGAGGACCAAGCTTCTAAATCTCCAAGTCCTCAGTTTCCTTACCTGTAAAATGGGGGTATGAGCCTTTGTCACCCCAGTCCTTCCTTGCTGATCACAGGTAGGTTCCTGGGCAAATGATAAGCAATTCGTTAAGAGCCCTCTTTCTCTAGATGAAAAACGTTTCATGCGTGCCCCAAGAGCAGGACAGGTGTGGGCTCCCCCAACGCGTCACGGGCTGCTCAAGTGTAAACAACAGAGAACGAGACACACGAACGGTTTTCTAGGAGCGGGATCTCAGGGTCTCGGCCACAGATCTGCGGAACCTCTGCTCCTGCAGCGAAGACTCGCGCGGCCTCCGCTGCTTAACCAGATCCCCGGCCAGAACTCTGCCCCAGAACCGAACGCCGGGCACCCATACCCCAGGGTCCAAACTACTTCTGCCCTCCTCTGCTTGGCTTTATTCTGTCTTAACGTGGGAGAGAAGCCGTGACGTACCCACCTACACGGGTGTCTCCGGGATTTCTACAGCGGAGTCGCCTCTCAGTCCAGGACCCTCGATTCTCCGCCACTCTTCCTTCAAACACAGCTCGTCCTGCTCTTGTCCGCTTCTGGCTCAGTCCTCCCGAGAGTTCACGTCACTTAATGGAGCCTGAGAGAGTGGACCCGGATGGCCAAAACACTCGGTCCACACAAACAATGGCCGCAACCTGGCTGAACCGAAACGGAAGTCCCGGGTCTTAGAGTAGACACTTGCATTGTTTCCATGGATACGGGGGGGCGTGGCGGGAAGAGAGCGCAGGTGAACGTGGCCCCTGATTGGCCAAAAGATCCCGGCGCCTCCCGATCTTTGCCCAGTTATTCCTGCGCTGGAAGGCGGAGCGCTCGGGAGCTTTAGCACTCCGGGGTGAAGCGACGACACACCGGCATTAATGGGATAGGAGTATTCCGGATGCTTTTAGGGCCCAGGGAAGCGGGGCGTGGCTGGAGTTAAAGGGAAATGGAGCGACTGGCTTCGGAGAATTCTGTGACCCTCACCGCCTGCCACTGCGGAACCCGTCGACGCGACCCCAAGGAAACGCTGTCAGGTCGCCTTTGGTTGGCAAGGCGTGGTTGTCCTCGCTGTCCCGCGTCCTCGGCGGAATGGGCACCCCACTGTCCCTGGCACTAGCTAGCTTCGCTCTAAACTCGAGGTTAGCGCTTTTCAAATTCCACCCTGTTGTTGCCAGAGATCCTCTTCGTTCCTGGTACAGTGGGCTTTCCTCCCTCCCTCATTGCTGCCAAGTCCCAGGCTCCTCTGGAGATTCCAGGCAGAGAAGGGAAACGCACAGTGGAGCTGAGATGAAGCCATGAGAAGATGAGCCCTTCCTCAGTGTCCTGGGACCACAGAGAGGGTTGCAAGAGCCTGATCTATTATTTAGCTGAGTGTGTTATGTTAGGAAAATATTTTCGCATCTTTGGGACCTGTCCCTCAAACTTGGGTTGGATTAGTAATATTCAAACATTTTATTAGGCAAGGAACTTTTGGTAGGATAGTCATTAAAGGCAAGGGACTCCCTGGATTCTAATCTGGCAACACCATTTCTAAGATATTGGCTGGATTACCTAATCTTTAAGCATCAGCTTAATAGGCGTAATATTAATAGCCAATAATAATGGTGACTATTTTACAGACTTGTTAGATTGAAATGAGTTAGTGTAGTTAAAATACTTAAACCAGTTCCTGGCACATAGGAAGTACTCTAAATGTGAACTGTTTATTTACAGTTTGGTGTTTAGCAGGGGTGGGTGGCCCAGCGCCTATCTGCTTGAGTTCGCCACACAATGAGCACCTCCATTTTTTACAACTCTGGAGACCACATTTTGAAAATTATTGGGCGTGGACCTTCCCTGGCTTCAACATTCAGAGAGTATAGCATAGCATTTTTTAAATGTGGGCTTTGTTGTTTGACAGAACTAACTTTAAAACCTATCAATCATTGTTATCCACTAGGTGGTGTTGAGCAAATTGTTTAACCTCTCACCCTTAAGTTTTTTCACCTGTAAATTGCAATGTATTTAAATAGCTACAATTGATAGTTGAATTACTGAATGCAAAGACATTGACCAGTAAGAAGGAACGCTGGAAGTGGGCTGTTCTGCCACACTGCTTCCAACCTGAGAATATTACTCATTATTGTTAAGGAATAATCTGGATAAGCCATGTAATTTACTTTTCAGTATTCCTAGAACAGAAATACCAAGTGTTGGCTATTGATGTTATAATTAACTTATATTATCATTTAAAAAAAATAGTGTGCTTTGAAACTAAATTATTTTGTATCAAGGATGTGAAAGGTGTAACTGAGTCTCCTGGACTTTGATGTATTTGAACTTATTTTGAGAGAGAAGTGGAACCTAGGATTTTGTTTTAAGCAACTGTTTGCTAATTAAGAACACTAATCCTTAAGGCCTTTAACTCCAGACACACTGATAATATCTTCTCCATGCCAAGGTTGGTAAATACTGGGAAAAACTAGGGTTTTTTCATGTAAAAGAAAGTGAATAGTTCTCCCATTTCATAAGATGAATCACAGGAAGGCTCTCTGTAAAAGATACATGAGAATTGTGGGGGAGATTATAAGAAATGGCTGCCTAAATGAACTCCTCTATTTCCTGCTTATTGCTGTCTGCCTCTCCTAAACCAGAGTACTGAGGTTTATAAAGAGAAATGTTGGGATTGAGCAGTCTCTTAAGAGACGTAGTGTTAGACTTCTCTGCATCCCTTTCCTTATGGGCCAGATAAGAATGTGGAGAACAGCATCAAAGCCTAGGCATGAGAACTTAAACAGCATTTTTCCAAAAGAGCCTGGACCTCACATCTGTGGACCATCTAAGAGACTTCTATAAACTTATTGGAGTTCCTTGACTCCTCAGAGGCCATGAAGAAGCTGAACATGTAAACTGACTGTCCCTGTGCTAAATCTGAGAGATTATAAGGAGACAAAAGAGCAAAAAGATTTTATCCAGGTTCTCCCAAAGGCAAATGGCAGGCTTTATGATTCTATTCAATGGTCAACAGAAGTAGAGACCTCTTTGTCATCCCTATCTGTATGACTGCTGCCACTTAAATATTCCATTAATCAGACCTGAATCTCAATGAACTAACCAAAATTAAAAGAAAAAAAGAAAAGCTAAGAGGATCCAGTTTTCAGAGAAACAAAATGTGTATCTGAAGAAATATACCTGCTAAAGGGCAGAGGCCAATATGAATAATAAAGAGCATCAAGTACATCATACAAGACTTTTAGGAATGATTTCTACCTAGTTAAAGTTTGGAGTTTAGCAGGGGTGGGTGGCCCGAGCCTATCTGCCTGGGTCTACCACCAAATGAGCATCTGTATTTCTTATGACTCTGGAAACTACATTTTGAAAATTATTGGCCATGGACCCTCCCTGGCTTGAATGTGCAGAGACCCAAAGAACCAGCTTTGATGGGGGTCCTGGGAGCAGTCACCAGATGCCTAGAGATGTATCTGGGGAAGGAGTGAAGAAACTGCCTTGCATGGGAAGAGAGAGATAGCCCAAGTTCTTAGTCCAATATGTTGCAGATTCTTCATAGCAAAAAATTGAAGAATCTAGTAATAGTGTGGTAACCTAACCTGGGCTAGCCTGACTGACTCCATTTTAGCAGTAAGCTCCATCTTAGCTTCTCCTTCCCTGCCTCAGCCCCAACAGATGCATTATTGTGTCATGCTGCACTCAAAGCTTTGAACCATTAAGAGTGGTTTACACTGTTCACAGTACCTGTAACCATTGTAACTGCATTCTGCTTGGCAAGTCTACCTGCTACTGTGAATACCCTCCTTGGTGATTGATCGTATGGAAAGTTCCCCCTGCTGCCCGCCTTAGTGATTGTATAGAAATACCCTTAGCAACTAACAATCCTGGGAACCTTCTGCCTCCTGGTTACCAGCTTCCTTATCTAAATTGCTTGTTCTGCTTCTGTAAAATTCTATTTCAGCTAGGCTCCCCCTCCCCTACCTAAATCAAGGTATAAAGGGAAATCAAGCCTCTTCCTTGGGGCTGAGAGAATTTTGAGCGTTAGCAATCTCTCAGTTGCCAGCTAATAAAGGACTCTTAATTTGGAACTCAGAGTGTGGCATTTTCCTTCTAACTCACTTGGATACAACAATAGGACTGTGGCTAGAGGGCATAGAATTTTCCATAATTTTGGTCAATGTCACATAACTAAGAAAAAAAATTAGAGTCATGTCTGACAAGACAGCAAGGAATTTAGGGGCCAAGATCATGATGAAAAGGGAATCTTTAAGCAGCCAACCCAAAACTTGGTGATTTTCTCTTCAAAAATTAGAATTCTTAAGACGAACAGGGAAAGAAAATAAGAAGAAGGCTGTTGATATGCACAGAAAATTTTCAGAAGTCTCATCACAGATCAGAGGAGATCAAAATTGTAGTTTGAAACCCACCAAGGAAGAGATATCCAACTAGAATTCCTGCCACTTAAAATATTCCATTAATCAGACCTGAACCTCAAGGAACTAACCAAAATTAAAAGAAAAAAAAAGCTAAGAGGATCCAGTTTTCAGAGAAACAAAATGTGTATCTGAAGAGATATACCTGCTAAAGGGCAGAGGCCAATATTCCCCCAAGTTAGGGAAAATAAGAACAGAAGCAAATTGGCAGTAAATAGAGATATAGCTGCAATTCATCTTTGAGTCAGCTCCATACCTGACTGGATTGGTATTTTCTGCCTTCTCTATCTGCCTATGAGAGGAACTCTCTCAGGAGGAATATTATTCAGAACTTCTACAATATTTCATATTTAATGCCTGATAACCAAAAATTATAAGGACAGAAGGAAAAAAGACAATAGAAACAAATTCATGGATGACTAAATTATTGAGATAACAAATAGATATTTAAACATAATTCTGATTAATATCTTCAATAATGGAGAAGAGTTAAGATCAGGAATTCTAATTGAAAAATTAAAATTTTATGAATAAAATTAAAATTGAGAATGTAATCAATGTGTATGATAGCAGATCAGATCCACCAGAGGAGAAGATGAATGAATACAAATACCTGAATAAGAAGATTACCATTTTATATGCATGTATAAAATTTTAAATATATATTTTAATGTTATACATATAAAATCTTGAAATAGGTATTTTAAGATTTATAAAGTATTTTATAAAATAAAATTTTAAATATATAATTTTAATAATATATTACATATAGTTCACATGTTTAGCTTGGAGATTTTGTTTTTATATAAAATGATTTGTATTATAAAATTTTTATTTTATATATAAATCTATTATATATAAAATATATAAATATAAAATATTTATATAAAAATATATATTTATATGTAAATAAAATCTCCAAGCTAAAGTACAGAGTAGAAGGCACATAAAGAACATAAGAAATTGTATTAGGCCATTCTTATATAAAATAAATATCTTGAGACTGGGTAGTTTATAAAGAAAACAGGTTTAATTTGCTCACCGTTCTGCAGGGTTTACAGGAAGCACGGTGCTAGCATTTGCTTGGCTTTTGGGGAGGCCTCAAGCAGCTTACAATCATGATGGAAGGTGAAGGGGCTGTGGGCATGTCTCACATGGTGGGAGAAGGCGCAAGAGAGAGAGAGAGAGAGAGCATAGGGAGGCTCCACACACTTAAACAATCAGATATTGTTAGAAGTCACTGTCACAAGTACATTACCAAGCCATGAGTGACCTACCCCCATGACCCAAATACGACCTACCAGTCCCCACTTCCAACGTTAGGGATTGCATTTCAACAAGGAGATTTCGTGGGGGCAAACATCCAAACTATATCAGAAATATATGGAACACAGTGAAAAGATCTAATGGACAAAATTAGAGTCTCAGAAAAGATAAAATGAGCAAAGATCAATATGTGAAGAAATAATGATTTAGAATTTTCCATGCCTGATGAAAATGCTAATCCACAGTGTATAATTTCACTGTAACTCTCAACTGGTATATTGAAAGCCTACAGATATTTCCAGGGATGCCTGGAGCCATGATATTGATCCTTGGCCAAACCTGAATAGAATATACTACATAGGAATTAATGTAGCTTTGTGCTAGCATAGTTTTCCAAAAAATACCAAGAGGGAAATCTGCCAATTTTGCTTATAGAAAATATATTGATTAATGGTTTGCATCTGGTTTCTGCTATTGAACCTGGTCCCATAGCCTGGTTTTAGCTACATGACAGGAGTAGTATAAAAGACCCCCTACTTGAATGAGCTGTAGCTTCCCTGAAATCAAATTATCTTAGTGGTTCACTTGCTGGCCATAAAGCACAGCTCTGTGACTGAGAGAGGTCTCTGGAATCTGTGTGGGTATTGTGGACCTCCTTTCTTACCCCTGCTGTTTTGTATCCATGTCTGTCATAAATCTTTTGTGAGCATGTGTGTGTGTATGCATACAAGTCTATGTTACACTGTATTTTTACAAATATCTCTAATAAGCTTAAAACATTTGTACATTTTAATGAGAAAATATGTGAGTAAAATGTGAAAAGAAAAATCTGTATTTTTTTTCTAATTAAGCATGTTAGCAATTGAATTGGAGGGGAAAAAATGGTCACTTTTTGAGCTAAAATGTATCCTATATGAAATACCTGAAAGCATAGAAGAGGAAAAAGAGTTTGAAATCATGAAAAACAGATAATAGGCTTAAATAATAGATATATAAAACCTGTTATGCAGACATAAAAGTTCTACAAGGAGAAAAAGGAGTTTATAAAAGTGAAGAAACAAATGAATAACAGAATAGTAGAAAATGTCTTCGTGTTGAAAATTTTTGAGAAGGCATGAATACAGATCAAATAACTCACTACATTTCAGTCTGGATTAGTGAGTAAAGACTCACACTAGACATATAAAGATATAATTCATATACCGTAAGGGTAAAGAGAAAACTCATAAGCTTTTAGGTAAAAAGGGTAAGTTATCTAAAAATAAAAATGAAATTGGACTTCTCTTTTGTAATGTTGGAAGCTAAAAATGTGTTCAATAGCAATATAGACTAGTAGGATAAAGGGGCTTCAGTACAGCAGCCAAAAAAAATCATCTATCCCTAATGCAGTGAAAGAAATGTTTAAGGATTTTCAAGAATTCAGAGCCTGTATCACTCAGGTGTCCCCTGAGTTAACAATTCAAGAAAGGATTCTAAACAAATAACAAACCAAAAACAGAAATACCCCACAACAAAATATGGACAAGGAAACAGAGAAAGCTATGATATAAAATAAATAATAAACCCAAAGTTACATACATAAAGAATGCAATAAATCATTAGTCACTATGCTAGATGTGAATGGACTGAATTTTTAAATAGAAACTCTCAGAGTCACTCAAGTAACAAAATCTGCCCATATGCTGTTTTCAAGAAACGTCTATGAGGTGTGTAAAAAAAGATACTAGGCAAACAAGCAAAAATTTCAAATCATTGAAGGTTAATTTAAGAACCAAAGAAAGAAATTGACTTTATATCTTTATAAAAGGTACAATTTACGAAGAACTATAATGCCATCAAACCTGCTAAGTACATGGAGCAATAATGCAAAAATTTGAGTACTTGATTTAAAAAATACAGTTCAGTGGGGAAATTCAATATGTGTGTTTTAGAATTAGAACTAGGACACAATAAAATAAAGCCATACACAGATCGAGTAGTGTAATTAATAATCTGAATTTCAAAGGTATACACAGAAACCTTATATCCCTAGAATTGATAATATATTTTGTGTCCATAGAGCACTTACAAAACTGATGATGAGTTTTGCCATCTTCATCCTCAACTGATGAATGTGTTTTTAATTGCTCTGAGAAAATAAGCAAAGAGAACTTCCGTACCCCTGCCCACCCACACAATGTATTCATACACCTACCTGCGTCAGTGCCCTTTTAAGCTGGAAGCCTGATCATGTAGTCACTAGTTTCAATCCATTCTTGCTCGCATGCATCTAAATCCACTAATTTCCTTCCCTTGCAATATCAGTTTTCCCTCTTTACTATATCTTTCCCATCATCAAGAATGCTGTCATTTCTTCAAAACAAAATGACAAAACAAAAATTTTCTACAGCTCTATTTTAGTTAGTGTGGGCTGCTATAACAAAATACCATAAACCAGATGGTTGACAACAAGAGAAACATTGCTCACAGTTCTGGGGGCTGAAAGTCCAAGATCAAGGCACCAACAGATTCAGTTTAGTGAGGGCCCACTTCCTGGTTCATTTATGACTCTCTTCTCATGGAGTCCTCACATAGCAGAAGGGACCAGAGAGCTTTCTGGAACCTCTTTTATAAGGGCACCAATTCCATTCATGAAGGCTCTGCCCTCACAACCTAATCATCTGCCAAAGTCTCCACCTCCTAATACCATCACATTGGGGATCAGGCTTCAGCATATGAATTTGGGAGGACACATTCAGTCTATAGCAGGCCTACTTCCCCCTCAGCTACTGTATTATTTTCTTCCTTCCTTTTGAGCCAAACTCTTAGAAAGTAGTCTATTGTCTTCATTTTTTTCTCCTTCCAGTCTTTTTTTGACCCTACTTCAATTAGGTTTTCACCCTAGTGTGTCAGTGAAACTTCTCGATTCAAAATCACCGATGATCTCAATCTTGCTAAATTCAATGGTCAGTTTTCAGTCTCGTCTTGTTCGGAGAATTTGGCATGATTGATTTCAAGCATTTGGCAAAATTAATCTCTCTTTCTACCTTGGAACACTTTCTTCACTTGGAGTTTTAGACAGCACACCCTTCAGGTGTTCCTCTCTATTCTTTTCCATGATCTCTTGAAAACAATTTTATTGCCCCTCCCAGGTCTGCTCCTTCTCTGTGACTTCTAAACCGTAGAGTGATTCCTCAGGGATCAGTCTTTGAACGTTCTATTCTCACTCCCCGAATGATCTTCCATGGCTTTAAATTCCACCTATAAGATAGTGTCTTATAGTTTATATTTCCTGCTCAGACTTTGAATTCCAACTCTAAACTCCCTCCTTGTCAATTTGACTTCAATGTTCAATATTTAATATGCATCCCAAATTTACCAAAAATGTGCTCCTGAAATGCCTCACAAACTTGCTTTTTTAAGTCTTCTCCATCTCATTCTTCCAAATTCCCAAGTCAGTAGCTTAGATTTCCCTTTGACTCTTTTCTTTTTTTCTTACCTCCCATATCTGTTCTGTCAGCAAATCCTTGCAGTTCCAGCTTAAATACCCAGAATATGACTACTTTTACCACCATGGCTGCTACCAGCCTTGCCCTAGCCATCATATTCTCCCATCTGGATTATTATAATAGTCTCTTAACTGGTCTGCTTGCTTCTGCCATTGCCCTACTCCAGGATACTTCATATACATCCAGGATGATTCTCTTAAAACAAAATCATTATTATTCGCTTTGCCCAAAACCCTCAGTTGGCTTTCTAGTTTCCTCAAAATGAAAGCCAAGGTACTCACAGTGACATACAGGGTCCCACATGATATCTCTCTGATTACTTTTCTCATTTCCCCCCTATTTCTCTGATTCCGTATTCCATTATTTTGCTCCCTTATCCCATGTAAGCCATTCTGGACTTTCTTCAACTTGTCATTCTTGTTTTCACTTTATTCCCTTCTTACATTAATGAGGTGCTGTTGATTTATTCATTCACTGCTTTAGGTGCTGAGAATAAAAAAAATGAATGAAATAAATAAAAATCTTTATCTTTTATGGATCCATTCTCTAGGTGGGGAGGAGTGGAGTAGGGAAAGACCAATAGTAAATAAATAAAATTATTTATTGGGTGAGAGTAAAAATACAAAAAAAAGTAATTCAAACTTTGTTACTCATTGTATTTGTGCATCTGACTGTTTATGCAGCATGAAGAAAAAAATGTAAAAGGATACATATGAGAGAATTGATGTGTTCAATGTGGATTGTTTATTGAGAGGGATTGATGTAAGTATAAACACCAAGAAATCAGGGGCCTATAAGGAGATCTCTCAAACTCTTAGTAAAAATGGAATACTACCACTTTTATTTTACCTTTATGCTTGTGGTAGACAAGGGAAGTGACAGGTTCTTTCAATTTGACAAAGAAATCCTACAAGCATTTTTACCTTTTTGCAACACAGAGATGTCTTTTAAAGTATGTTACCAGCAACAAATGAACAAGTACTACAATCACTCACAACTGCAGACCTTTTAGCTATTAAAGATTACTTTCACGAGGTATTGCATTGCAATAATTTCAAAAGTACAGGTTTCTGATAAGATCCCGCTGAAGAAATAACACTTCTAAATATCAATTTATATAAACAGAAAATACAGCAAGATAATAACAGATATCCTTCATGAGACAGCAAAAATGTTCTATTTCATGGTTTTATGTGCATGTTGGAAACAATTTCCAAACCCAACCTTCTAGCATTTATAGTTTCTCTTAAGATGTGCATACTTGTGAACATATTCAGCATATTAACACATTATAAAAATTTAATATAGTATGTTGGAACCAAACTAAAAAGAGTTTATCCTTTCTCTCACCTTACACTTGGTTGTCCTTTTGAGGTAGTTTTTGTGTGAATATTCATAACCTAGCCCTCTGATTTCTGGCTGTTACTGAGGTTGTTGGGACCATCTTGCTAACTAGCACAACTGAGTCCTTAGTATCAGCTGCCTAGAGTGTACATTTTCTTAATGCCAATGAATACTGGCTCCTCCTTTGCCAATAAAGCTTAAAGTTTTCCATGAAGAGTCCAGCTGGAGAAATGCTACCTTAAATAAGGTTAGAATCTCCCAAGTCTTGCTGCTTTGTGAATATGAAAACTTGTTACAAATGAATAATCCTTAGAAAAAGGAAGCCATCTGAACGGAGCAACCATTTACCCATGTATCCAGAGGTTTCTCATCTGCGAGGCAATACTCAATCCTGAAGCTCCTGGGCCTATTAGCTTCTAAAACTGTCTTCGGGGGCTACTGCTCTAAGATGAATTCATCTTAGAGCAGTTCTAGTCATGTAGGATTTGAATGAAACTACACTATCCGTAAAGCAACACAGAGCCTTGGTGACCACTGCAGTTGATTTGACTCAAATGTTCTTCAAATATGTCAAGTAGGCTCTTGCCTGAGGGCCTCTGCACTTGCTGTTTTTTACTCCTGCAATTCTCCACCTCCCAGATATCTGCACTGCTCACACTTTCATACTCTTCAAATGTCACCTTAATAGTGTTTTTCCATTCAAAGAGAAATAGGACCCAACCCCTACCCCCCATCCCCA
Source organism: Cacajao melanocephalus (assembly GCA_963573385.1). Classification (NCBI taxonomy): domain Eukaryota; kingdom Metazoa; phylum Chordata; class Mammalia; order Primates; family Pitheciidae; genus Cacajao; species Cacajao melanocephalus. The sequence continues at coordinate 54,247 of CAUYLG010059992.1, forward strand.
GCGATGTATTCCTAGCCCCACTCTGATTTTCTCCACAGCAATGATCACCACCTGATATACTACAATTCATTATCTGTGCCCCTTCAACAGAATGTAAGCTCCATGGAGGTAAGGGCTAGATAAGCGAGACTTTGGATATTTTATTCACTGCTAGAGAGGGCACAGAAAACTGTCAGGCACAAATAAGATGCTCAATAATGGTATGGGTATTAGATGGACGAGAAAGGGACACTGCTAATTTGGGTTAGCCAGTCTGGGAAAGGTCCTTCAAAGCTAGGGTTCAATTACCCGACTTCCTCTTCCCCACATCGGGAAAGCAAGGAGGAAGGCCGTGCGCCCACAGGTGTGCTGAGGGAAACACTGTATCTTCCGCGGTAAATGCGTGGAAGGGGCGTAGACAGGGAGAGTGGAGGCCGTGCTTTTTTGGCCCCTGCAGCCAATAGGAAGAGAGATTCGCTAGGCCCGGCCATGGGGTCCAACCACACAGGCTGGCCTGCAGCCTTCTTAGAGGGTTTGCTCCTCTCGCAGGGGAGGAGGGAGAGGAGGTATTAAGGGCCAAAGAGTGCGTTCCCCTTTCTCGTGGAACACAAAGTGCCTGCTGATCCTTTCCTTTCCCTCGGATTCCTGGCTTTCGGTGATTTTACCCTTTGACACCGACGTCTGGTGAGACCTGAGGTATGGAATGACCCTCCTCTTCTCTGGAGGGGACTTTGTCCACTCTAAAATGGGAATTTGGGTTTTGTGCGAGTTCATCTAGCGCCCATATTCTGTGTGGAAAAGGAAAGGGATGTGGACTCGGGGCCCCAGAGGAGGAGGAGCTGCCAGGACACCCAGGGTGGGACACTTGTGGGCTTGCGCCAGCCGTGACCAGGCTGGAAAGGCGACCTTGAGGATGCCAGTCCACGGTCAGCTGCAAATAGCCTTCGGCTGGAGACCTAGTGTTGCCTGCATCCATTTGTCAAATTCCAAAGAGATAAATAAATGAATGCCCGCCAACTACTTGAATTTGGCAGGCACTGCGTGCAGTGCCTGCTTCTTGAATATCTTGGATTAAAGCGGTATGAATAGCACCAATTTCACCAGCCTTGACGAATGCAGGCAAGCCCCTTGCCTCTATTCCCAGGAGCAGGTGTTCGTCCTTCAGTAGGAAGCTATTCCCACCACCTGTGTTCTGCCGTCCTTCATTCACTCTGGGTCTGCTCCTAGACCCTCTCCCTGCTGAAAACGAAACAGCCTAAAAACTGCTCTGCAGGTGAACCAGCTGCTCTCACTGGTGCTCCAGATTAGCAGTATCTCTCTCCACCTCCCCTTGGCAAAGTTCAGGAAGTATTAGTAAGATAGCACACGCTTGACCCTGCGTTGGTCATCCTCTGGCCTGTAATGCTTCAGCACCCCCACTCCCTCTACTCCAGCAGTGACCCAAAATTGCTCTCTCTGTGCAAGTTAGCAATGATTGCCAACACGACAAATTCAAGTACAGATGACAGACATTGATGTCTTTAACTCTTTGGAATTTAACAAATGGATATTGTCTTTTACCTTTTTATTTCTCCACTTATTTAAGGAATGTATTCTGATGAAAGATAATTGCCACAATTGTTCTAAACTCAGTTGTATTTTGAGTTTAGGACAATTTGTGACAATTATTTTAAGTATATTTTGTTTTTTGTTTTTTTATGCAAAGGTTTGGTTTTCGTTGCTCAGTAGTTTCATTGCTTCATATACCTGCCATCTGTTTTGCTGTATGATGAGGTCATTTTAATGACTAAAAAATCAAGTGTGTGCTATATTTTTATGCATTTATTTTATTATAATTGAATCCTTATTGACAATTATTTACTATTCTAAATAAACACTCTTATGCACAAAACTTTTTTTTGTATTTAGGATTTTTTTCAGGATTTTTATTTCGGATGATTTCTCAAAGAAGATACTGTTTGAAAAGTCATGCATGTTTGTAAAGTTCTCAGTAGACATGCGGATATGCAGTTTTTCAAGAGTGTAGCAATTAACATTTATGTTAACTCTTTACTTTTATATGATATTGTTTTTTAAAGCTTATTTTTGCCATTTTGATCTTTGAGAAGGGATGTTTCCTGGTTCGCATCAGTTGTGCTATCTGCTTAAGTTTGAAAATTTTCTAAAATACTTGTTACCCATTTGCTTTTTGCTTTTTTTTCCCCATCCTATGAATAGGCTATTCACAATAAATCTGTTTTATTGCTATTCTGACCTATTTGTATCATGCCATTTTAGGGATATGAACCTTTTCAAAACATTTTAGTGTGAACTGTAACTCATAGAAGACTGCACTAAACATAAACATGCAGCTTAGTAAATGATTACCGAGTGATCACTCAAGTAAACCATCAGCAGCTCAAGGAATAGCACTTTCATTACCAGGACCTAAGGCCCCCCCTTCATCCCCCTCCACCACATCTCCACAGAGGTATTAGGAAACCAACTTTTATGATAGTTGCTTCATAATCTTGTTTGATTTGACTTCTTTCACTAATTATGAGATTTATTCTAGTGGCATATTCTAGCTGCAATCATATATTTTCTTTGCTGTTTAGGATTTCATTGTATGAATTTACCACAGTGTATTGATTGGTTCTACTATAGATGGACTCTTGGGTCTTTTCCAGTGCTTAGGAATTAAAAGCAGTGGGTCTGTAGTCATTTATATCTCCTACTGTACCTACACACATATTTCTATTGGATATTTTCTAATAACTGTAATTGCTATGTCATGGTGTATGTATATTTCCAGTTTTAAGGAATAACCATTTTAGAATAGTTTTTTTTTTTTTAGAATTACAGAAATTTATTATATACCTGTCACTCGATTTCCTCAATTTTTAATATCTTGCATTACTATGGTATAATTGTCACAATGAATACAATAAGGCAATTAAGTTGCACTTAATTTAGATTTCACTAGTTTTTCCATAGCATTCTTTTTCTTTTCCTGAATATTACATTTAATCATTTTGTCTCTGTAGATTCTTCTAGTCTGTTAAAGTATCTCAGTGTTTCCTTGTTTTCTGATGACCTAGACAGTTCTTAGAAGTACTTGTCAGGTAATTTGTAGCATGTCCCTCACTTTGTTATTTTCTTATGGCTGGACTAGGATGATGGGTTTGAGGAAGGAATATCATAGTGGTAACATGCCATTCTCGTCACAATAGCAATAGTACATACTATCACAATGACTTACCACTGAAAATAGTAGCCTTGATCTTAGGGCAGTGTTTCTCACTAAAAAGTTTCTCCACTCTCCCCACCTACTCCCATATTCCTCTCTTTGGAAGGAAATCAATAAGCACAGTCAATGCTCTTGGAAGTAGGGTACAGTTGAGTTAAGAGCCACTTCCTGGAAGAGAGGATATCCTACATAAAGTATTTGGAAATCTTCTCTAAGAGAGATTTGTCTCTTCTCTCTCATTTATTCAGACATTTATCTATACCAGTACAGACTCATGGATATTTGCTTTGTACTTTGGGCTATAATCCAATACTTTAATTTAGGCCATTGGGATCTCTTTCTGGTTGTATCTTAGGTTTTTTTGACGTACACCATTATTTTCTTTTCCTTGTTTCTGGCACTATGAGATGCTATAGGCTCATCTTATCTATTCCCTGTCCCAGCCCTAGAATTGGCAATTTCTCAGAGGAGCCCTGATTCCATTTATTGGCAAATGGTACGGTTAGAAACCAAAATTTAGGTCTGAGTGGACATCTCCAATTTTAGTAGTTAATACAAACAGTTTTAAAGTGGTTTTAGTAATTTACACTTCAGCTGTTTATTTGCAATATTCCCTGTAAACATTTTTGCTGTTTTTGGTTGACCATTTGTGTTTGAATTCTAAGGGCAAGAGGTTTTAATTTCTACATAGTTAACAATATATCTTCAAATATTCATTGTGATTCTTGGTCAATTCCCTTATTGTGTCCAAACTGGTAAGTCCCTCCTTTCCTAAGCTGTGATAAATATTCTTTGCAGTTTTTTCCACCCTGATTTGAAGTATTAATGATGTACTGACTTACTATATCTGAGATTTATTTATTTTTGTTATACTTTAATTTCTGGGGTACATGTGCAGATTGTGAAGGATTTTTACATAGGTATACACATGCCATGGTAATTTGCTGCATCCGTCCCTTCCCTCACATCATCTACATTAGGTATTTCTCGTAATGTTATCCTTCCCCAATACCCCTACCCTTTGCTATCCCTCCTCTAGCACCCCCTCACCCCCCAGCAGGCCCCAGTGTGTGATGTTTCCCTCCCTGTGTCCATGTGTTCTCATTGTTCAACACCCACTTATGAATAAGAACACATGGTGTTTGGTTTTCTGTTCTTGTGTCAGTTTGCTGAGAATGATGGTTTCCAGCTTCATCCATGTCCCTGCAAAGGACACAAACTCATCCTTTTTTATGGCTGCATAGTATTCCATGGTGTATATGTGCCACATTTTCTTTATCCAGTCTATCACTGATGGACATTTGGGGATATTAATTAATTCTTGTCAAAATGATTTATAAGTTGTCCTAATAAACGATGCTGAATTATTTCCTCCCAATTATGGTA